>RSEH01000169.1:0-107468 GCA_006503475.1 Stentor roeselii | reverse complement strand
TCACTGACAAAATCACTCACCCGATTTACTTGTTTGAACAGTACCTTCGAGGCAAGCTCAGTCTTCAAGCTATGGACCGAAAGTACAATAAAGAAGTTAATCAAATCTTGTCTTATCTCAGGCTCCTCGAAACTTTAGAAAGAATGATTGAACCCAGCTTTCTTAATAACCCCAAGTTAGAAATTCGTGAAAATAACTTGAAAGAAGCCCTGAAACTTTTTGTTGAAATAAAAAATCATAGGGGAAAAGCGATTATCAACAACCTTCTTGGAAATATCTGCTATTTAAACAAAGATTATAACCAAGCGGTTAAATATTACAAGGATTCTTTAGATGAAATGGAAATACTGGCTAATGAAGTGAGCGAACAAGAGGAGAATGAAAGCAAATTGAGTGAAAAAGAAAAGTCTATCCTTAAGAAAATAGCAGGGAAGGATTCATTAAATTGGGAGAGTGAGAAGCAGTTTTTGCAGGAAAGCATAATTGACCGCAAACAACAGCTCTGCATGGGTCTCCAAGCAGAACTAAACGAATCCGCTTTCGAAATGACTGAAAAGCGAGCAAGACTAAAGGAAATATACAAATACCAACAAGAGATATTAAACTACTACGCATCAAGCAGAAAGCATTATCTAAGACTATTAAAAGTAATGATAGACATCGCAGGTGTCTTTCAAGAGCTAAAATATTACCATTCAGGAATCGAGCTTTTAGACATCGTTCACGATGAACTCCGTAAACTAGACCTCGACAGCGGTACTCAAATCGACATCGACATAACAAGACTATCTCGAGTAGGAGTCAACATAAAAATCGACGAAGAGTACAAAAAAAGCTTACATTTCGACGTAAGAAACATCACATATGAAAAAGACATCCTTTCCCAAATGATGCACTATCGACGAGGACTTCTACTTCTTGAAAACGAAAAAAACGATGAAGCCGCTATAGCCTTCACTCTCGCAATAGTAATAAAAAAATAGGAAAAAGGACAGTACTTCGACCCGAACATCAGAAAACTGGCAGTCAAGTCACTTTTCAACTTATTTGAAAAATTCGGACTTTTAAAAGAAAATCCAGAGCTAATCGAAATGAACAACAGTTTAAAAGCCATTGAAAATTCTTTAGTCATCGTCTTGGCATTCAACTTAACCAACAACATTAAACTCTCAGAAGACCTCATCAACTTCATCGAAGTGAAACTCAAGAAAAAGTGGAAAATCGGCGCTGTTACTTCAAATCTGAATCCTAGACTTAAAATGAAAGCTTTTTCACGTGATATGCCTGATAGAGACCTTGAAAATCTCATCTTGGCTGCGAAGGAAATTGAAAAAAATGAGTCAACTTATGATTTGATTATTAATTCAATTAATTGCTTTGAAGATGAACAAGATCAAACTAGAAGAATTATGCTTGTTATTATTTCTGAACTTAATGGAAATGGATGCTGCACTCCTGCTGACTTGGTATTGATTCGTGAAAATAAGATCAAACTTTATGTCTTGGCAAATGATGATGAATTGAAGAGTGATGTGAAAGATGAGATGGTTAAGGAAGATGAATTGACTAGAGGTAAGTTTCAGGAACAAATGATGAAAATTGGAGCTGTCGTTATTTGGTTTGGGAAAAAACTTCCTTTTAAAAAGGCATTGTCAAATGTTTATGATAGTATGAAGAATATTTAGAATAGAATAAATTTAATCAATTAGATTGTGGTTATATTTGTTAACAGGGTGATATGCAGAGTAATTAAGATTAAGTAAAATAAGGGCAGAGTAGTTTTAACTTTAGTAATTAAGGCTTTAAGAATAAATTTTAGTTGAATATTATAAAATATCAAGAATTATAATTTATTGTTTCTTGGTTCTTTTAAAAATTTTAAAGTGTTTATTTATTGAGTAGCAGTTTTATTAGTTTAATGGCTTGAGGAAATTAATTTATAAAAAAAAAATAGGAATCTTATATGAACTTAAAATATATACATTGAATCCTCTCTATAAGAAACCCAGTCACTTGTAAACCCTGGATTCAGGAATTTTCTTCATTAATAAATAAAATATTGTGCTTATTTTTACTCGTATTTAAGAATTTTCCTTATTAGTATTCAAGTATGTGATAGAGGCATGTTTTAAGGTTTATTTGTTTTAGATCAAACCAATTTGTTGAAAATTGGAAAAGGCTGTCTAGATAAAACACTAATTGAATACCTGGATCAGGAAACTTTAAACTACATGGAAAAAAACTTAAATAATTCAAGAAAAAAAATGATCTCTGTAACAGAACTTTGTAAAGAAGCAGAAACATCAAAATATTCCTTCAACTAAAAATAATTGTAATAACATATAAACTACAATAAAAACCTATTCAACTAAAATTTTAATTCTCCATATTAAACTAATAACCGTAAAAAATCATGGATTAATTCTACAAGGGTTAATAAACCTGCATAAATCAATATAATATAAAAGATCAAGACAAAGAAGACTAGCAGAGTACCCAATAAACTAGCAACTCATCTAGAAAAGCTGATCAGTTTCAACTTTGAGTGAAACACAGTTCAAATGTTTTTTAAACCAAGCATTTAACAATCCGCTGCAAATAGATTGAAAATTTATGGCCACTTGGCAACGTGCGGAAATGTAATGTTTATAATCTTGCATCAAAAGAAAAGATTAGTTTTAATAAATGAATTATAATATCCCTGAATATATCTAATTGTCACAAGTGAATAATTGTCTAATATCTTCAATTAAATCAAATGATTTAGGTGTTGTATTTAGAGTTATCTTTAAATAATTATCCAGATTAAGCGAATTAATTATAAAGTAATATCAGTTTCCAATTATATTTTAGCATCATGATTTTCCAGAGCTAAAAAGCATAATATATAAAATCAGAATAAAATCACAAATATTTAAAAGTAACTAAAAAATCAATAAGTGTATCAAACATATCAATATTAATTTCCTTAACTTTCAGTTCATAACTTTAATAATAATTATAATTAAAAAAATTCCTTTGCTAAAGATTGTAAAATATTAATAATAAAACTAAATCAAATTTTCAGTGATAAATTTGGTCTATTAAAATAAGATAATATTAGAAAGTTCAACTAAAACAAACTTCAAAAAACCAAAATTATAAAAATCGACTATTTTCCCCAACTAAACAACATTAACTAATCACTAAAAATCTCCACAATTAAAACTCATCAATTATCTCTAAACTCTGATAACCTAACCAAGCACCACTTACCCAATACAACTTTTCACAACTTCAACAATAAGCGGAACTACATCGGTGCATCTCGCAGGCATAACCATGACATTCCCATACTGAATAACAGGTTCAACATTAATTTCAACAACAGTTTTTCCCTGCTGTACAAAACTTCTAACAAAATCAGCTAAAAACTCTCTCCTAAGCTGTGTCCCAACAACAACCAAGACCTGAGCGCCCTCAATAATCGAAGCAGCTGTTTCAGCACGATAAAAACATTCTCCGAAGCTGTCTCCATTCAAGAAAAAATTCGGCCTGGCGATAGCTGAGCATGCAGGACAAAGGGGAATTGTATAAATCATATCATCCAGGTCCACAGAAGGGAAAACCATTTCTCCACATTCAAACAAGCACCTCATTTCATGAATATTTCCGTTGATCTCATAAAAATCAGGGTCAGATCCAAAGACCTGTCTTTCAAGTCCATCAAAATTCACAGAAATAATTGAAAGTTTTCTGTTATTCGCCCTGAAAACCTTTAACAATTCATCCAAAGCGAAGTGAACAGGATTTGGAGAACAAGACACGATTCGCATTCGACAGAATTGAACTGCCTGCCAGAATTCAAGAGGACTTGACTGAAGGACTTGAAGGTCAAGCACGTCTGGCAGGTCCATCTGAGTGCCTTCGACTTCCCAGGTGTCTTCGCTGTCTTTGAAGGTGAAGACTCCACTTTCTGATGATACTCCTGCACCCAGGAGGAAAACGACTGATGGACTTGTGGAGAGCACCTGACCGATTTCTTCGATTGAAGATTGCCTGGGAGTTCCGAATTTTTCTTTCATTTCTTCAGGGTTTTCTGATGGACCTAAACACTTTTCTAGGGCGGTAGTCATCACCCGTCCAAAGGCATCTTGGAACTCTTGAAATTTTTTTTCAGTATCTTTAATCCCTTGTATAGTATTCTGCAACTTCTCGATGGTCCCTTGTGTACTTTCCAAAATCATCTTATTTTTCGCAAGAGTCTCTCTAGACGCGGCAAGTATTTCATCATGTCTGGCCTTTTCTGCTCGTTTTTTCGCTTCATATACTTCTTGTTCTTTCGCTTCAGCATCTCTCATTTCTTTTAACTTTTCCTGAACCTTTTGATTGATATAGTCATCAAATGACGTCTCCTGCAAAGCCGAACTTTTTGACTTGACCGGTTGAGGACTAGAGACTTTTGGAGATTCAGTCTTTTCAGGCTCTTCAGGCTTTGCAGGTCTTTCACTTCCTTCGCCTCCACAACTTTCACAGTCTTTACAGCGACAAGTGTCCCAATCACAGCAGTGTTCAGGACAACAGAGAAGAGTTTTGCAACTGAAGCAGTCCATAAATGTAAAAAGATGATTTTAATGAATTCTAAGATTAAAGTTCTATTTGAGGATCAGGTTTGCGTCGCTTAATTCGGTTTCTTCTCCTGGATTTTTTGGTTCTTTTGGTTTGAAGAGGTCGTGGTTTTCATCTTCTAGTTTTTTCTTGTTTTCTTGAAGCTTTTGCAGAGCTTTTGGGTTTATGAGACATGGTTTTAAGTATTTGTTGTCGAGGTCTCGCCATTTGGAGTGGAACCAGTTTCTTCTAGTGTTGTAAAGTTGGATTTTTTCGTAGTTTTCTTTGCCGGTTATCATGTAGGAGTTTCGGTAGTACCCGTCTGCAAGGGCTTCTATTATGCTTTGGTGTCTTTCGTAGTACTCTAGTGGTGACATCCATCGGTACCAGAAAGGAAGGATCAAGGTGTAGGCTATCATTGAACAGATGATTATGTAAAGGATTGTTGCTCTTATCATGTCTTTGTGATGAGTTGAAATCGAAAGAATCAAGGCAAAAGCAATAGACCCTCTAAAAAGTCCTCCAACCCACAAAATAGCAAGTTGTCTAAACGAGAACTCATACGACTTCTTAATCATCTTCAAAATGAAAGCGAGTCCAAAAGTGGTAAAGAACCTCGTAACTAAAATAGACAACATAAACAAGAACAAAAGTAACGGCGAGACATCACCAACACTATAAGTCATCGAAGTGAGTCCAAGATACCCGAAGATCAAAGCTCTTGCCCCTTCTCCAAAGAACCTAAAAGTTTCAATAACAACAACTTTGCTTTCCCTTTTCATGTTATACCAAGAATAATGACTAGTAATGATCGCACAGACCAAAATCGTCAAAACCCCAGAGCACTCAATCATGGTCGAAATAATATACCCAGTCCAAGCAATATAAAACTGAAGAGCCACTTGTTTACTCGGGTTTTTCTTAATCTGTTTAAAGTTTTTCGTCATCAAAGCACTTAAAAATCCTAAAATCACTCCAAGTACGACACTTCCAACAAGACTATAAAGAATAACTCCAATAAACCAAAAAAAGTTCCTTCCAGTAAATTCATCAAAATCAACGAATTTTATCGAATTTACCAGCAAAATCGACACCGCATTGCCTAAAAGACTTTCACCGAAAATCACGCTGTTCAATGTCGGGTTGCTCAAGTCTTTTATGACTGACAAGGTGACGACTGTTTCAGGACTTGAAAGCACTGCGCCTATTGCAAGAGCGTCTTGAAGGTCAATGTTGATTCCGATTAATTCTTCCTTTATCAGAGTGATGCTCACGAATGCCTCTGCTAAGGCTGTTAGTAGGATGAAGTTGATTAAGGTTCCTACTACTCCGTTTAAAACGATTGGACCAATGTTTCTGAAAAATCTTCTTCGCTTCATGTTGTAGCCTACTCCGAAGAAGAGGAAGGGAAGCATGAAGTGAAAAAATAAGGAACTTTCGAACTTGTGTGGAGGGTGAGACGAGGTCCAGTAGATCACCCAACCCACTAACATACCTAGCATGATGCAGAGACTTGATTCGTGGATCATATGTAGAAAGTAGTGCTTTTCGCTGAATTTGGTTATGTATACTGAGATTAGTAAGTAAAGAACCACCAACACTAGCGCAGCTAAAGTTTCTCCTGCAAGATTAGACATAATTCTCCAATTATTGAATCACCCGACTGTTATAATGGAAAAGCGCAAAGCGATGAGCAAAGCAAGAATCTTAAAATCCAAGCTAGAACCAAAGAAAACCCCAGAAGAAGTCCATTCCCACTCAGCATCTCGCCTAACAAAACTGACAGATCTCAAAAAAAACGTGAGTCCTCTCGGCCAGCGAATTCTAAAAAACAAAGGAATTCTAAACAAAAGATCAGCAGAGACCCCAAAGCCAAAACTAGAAGACACTGATCAAAAGTCTTTCTTGAGCCAAGGCCCAAGTGACTCTCACTACATGTCCCACATCAACTCACTGATGGAAAAAATCACTGAACAAAAAATTAAACGACAACAACTCGAAGACAAGCTTAAAAGTCAAGAACACGAATTTCGCTTGCAAGAAGCTGGAATGAAAAAAGAACTTGAAAGTCTTTCAATTGAAAATAAAAAAATTCGAAAAGAAAAAACTCTTCAAGAAGGAAAAATCATGGAAGATAATTTTTTGATTAGAAAAGAATTTGAAGAATGTAAAGTTCAGGTTAATTTGAAGGCTTATGAAATTTTAAATTTTCTTAGAAATCCGCCTGGAAAAGACCCGAGGGAAACTGTTGAAGAACTTTTGGCGAAAGTTGCTGATATTTTAAATGTCGAGAATAGTGTTGTTAGGAGTCTTGAGTTGAAGGATACTGCTAGTTTCAGTTATTTGGAACCTGAAGTTGTTACTCCTCCGGCTGCTGTTAGTAATGGGTTTTTGGAAGCTATTGCTTTGCATTCTCATGTTGCTGATAGTCCTGAAGAGATTAGCTTGAGTCCTGGAGATCGTGTTATGGTTTTCAATAATGATGAAGGTAATGGATGGTGGATTGGAAAAGTAGGAGATGAAATTGGCAGATTTCCTAAAACTTGTGTGATGCTTGATTAATTTAATCTTTGTTTCAAAGTTTCTAGTGTTTTTATGTCTTAGCTTTATACTAAGAATATTTTCAAAACTATTGTGCTATTTATTTATTTGTGTTTGATGACTTTCAATTAATCAATACCGTATATTAAAGGATCTTTGATTATCTCTTTCAATTTCTTTATTTTTTCATTTACCTTTTCTTCGCCGTCTAGAGTTTTTATCTCTTTTTTACGAAAACGAACGTGCTTCTGCCTGTTGACTATTACTCGGAATAAGGGTTTTTCGTTTAGTTCTTTCTTGGGAGTTTTAATTAAAAGCTTTGACTTTTTTGATAAGCTGGTCGAAGCCCTGAAAGTTGAGTTGAATCGATATTTGAAGTCTCTAAATGTTAGTAGTGAACTTCCTTTAATATCGACGCTTTTTTCTGTAATTGTCTTCCATCCAGTTGTTGATCTCGACACTTCATCTGTCTTTCGGTTATCAATTTTACCTTTTACCAAATATTTCTTTGGAGTGACTTCTTTTACAAACTCTTCAGCGAAAGGGGGAACATCGTGCAAATAATATTTCATCTTCCGCAAATGTGGTTTTTTGAACCGTAGTCGAATATTAAGAGGATATTGTTTTTTTTGAAGGTTTGCTATCCCTGAACTAGAAGTTAAAGGTCTTGTCGACTCAAAAGATTTAGTAATAAGATTTTTCAGCTTTTCAAGTTCTTTCGAATTTTTCTCAAATAGGTTGAATTCTGGGCTGAATCTTGATGATTCCACTTTGGATACTTCTAGGTAGCATTTTTGCATAATAAAGGAAAGAGTATAAAATGGATTTTATGAATAGAAATTTAATTTCAATGATATATTAGGCAATAGTTGGCAAATCATACTTAAGATAATTTATCAGATTTTACACAAATTCAATTCAAACAATACTTAATTCTTAGCCTATACTAGGATTTCATTAAACATTCGACAAGGATTAAAACTGCAATAAAAATTTACAAAATTATTCAAATTACTTATTAATTCCAAATAAGCAAAATTGCCTATTTATTTTGTAAATTCCACTGTTATTAGATTTTATCAACTCAAACATAATTTATTTTCTTCTAATATTGCCTAATACATTATATCAACTACTCTAGTAAAATCACCTATATATTTAATAGTAAAACTATCAAAGCATCTATAAATTCATCATAAAAAAACAAATCACTATATGCTCTCTAAAAATATTATATCTATTATCAAAATCATTTTAATTTACATATTTTCACCTATAAAAAACCTTCCATTCTAAAAAATTAGTCTTCATAATTCCTTAACTCTAGTTTCAAACACAAGCGTCTAAAAAACCAATCCACCCCTTTCTAAATAATCTAAATGTTTAAAAAAGTTTTACTCTCCCAATCATCCAACAACAAAGCCTAAATTTCAACCAAAAAAATCCCCAAAAAATTAAATCCACTTAACCTCAAACAATCTCATTCCTTCCAATCAATATTCCTCTAAAATAAAAAAAACTAAACCCATGCAAAAAGTCTCATTTCCGAAAGCAATTCCAAAAATCCAAAATCAACAGAATTCCTCTAAAACCGAAAAAAACCTTCGATCCCGAATCAAATCCTTCAAAATAAAATAATGAGCGGCCATACCTACACAGATTGGCCTTTGTCCTCATCAGCCTACCAGCTGGGTAGCCAAATCGGTTACGGCACATTCGGAGTCGTACGCTTTATCTAGGTGCATTGGGCCTACGTGATGGAAGGTCCACATAACCAAGAAAAAGTCGCAATAAAAATAATCGAGTTGGAGCATTTCCAAGACAAGAACCTGGAAGAAATCCGAAAAGAAATCCAAATAATGAAACTTTCTTCACATCCGAATATCATTCATTATCATGTCTGCTTCATTTCGAAAACTCAGCTTTGGATGGTCATGCCTCTTATGGACTGTGGATCCATTGGAAACATTTTAAGGTTCATGTTTAGAGATGGTCTGAAAGATGAAGTACTTATTGCTTCTATTTTGCAGGAAGTCCTTATGGCTTTGGCTTACTTTCACCAAGAAGGGCAAATTCATAGGGATGTCAAAGCCGGGAATATTTTGATGGATGGACAAGGAAATATTTATTTGGCGGATTTTGGAGTTTCTTCTAGTCTAAGGGTTGGAAAAACTGCGAAGACTTTAACTGGAAGTCCGTGTTGGATGGCACCGGAGGTTATGGAAAGTGGAAGTGGAAGTGGGTATAATTTTAAAGCGGATATTTGGAGCTTTGGAATCACTGGGATTGAAATTGCTAAAGGGGTTCCGCCTTTTATTGATCATACTCCTATGAAGATTATTTTACTTGTTAAGAACTCGGACCCTCCAGTCCTAGGCCGAGACGAGCCATTCGACAATTCCTTCAAAGACCTAGTAAACTCCTGTCTTCAAAAAGACCCAGAAAAGCGTCCAACAGCTGAAATCTTGCTTAAGAAAAGATTTTTTCATAAAGCGAGGGGAAGCGATTACATCAGAGAGCATCTAGTAACCCGTTTGCCGCCACTGGAGCACATGATAAACATTCCCAGAAACTCTTTACTCTGCACAAACAGAGAAAGACTTAATTCAGAGTCAGACAGCTGGGACTTTAATGTTTCTTCAGAGAACAAACCTAACTCCAAGACTGATGATCCTCTTTCTATGATTGGACAAGACGAGGAATACCAACCTTATGACCCACTTGATGCGATTCAGGAAGATGATGATTAAAATAGGAATAATTCAAGAGTAAGTTTGGAGGGTTGAGAATCGTCATTGTTTTCAATTGATTGAGTTTTTAGGAGAATTAGGAATTTTTTTGGGTCTGATGGAGATGGATTTGAAAGATTGGTTCATGAGGGATCTGGTTATAATTAGGGTTAATCAAGTTTTAGGTGACTTTTCACGGCTTTTTTACCGAACCTTTCGATTTCTTCTTCGCTTGGGAATCTAGAAAAATCTTCGATTTTCATGAACTTATCCTCATCTCTTCCAGTCAAAACCGAAACCATAATTTTCGTCTGAACGACTTTAAACCCAACCCAAAAAGCAGATAAATACTGAAAAACCCGAAGCATTTTTTATAATCTAATCTTCCAATAAAGTCTTAATGGTAAATTCCTCAAGAGAAGCAAACAAGTCCTTAGAAATCTTAGACAACAGTAGCCAAAACAACTGGAAATTCAACTCAAACGACCTAGACTTATACCTAACAAGGTTAAAGTTCCACTTATCTCGTCTCGACGAGTCAGCCGACGTGTTCCTCTCAAAAATCCGACTTTTTATATACAAGGTGTTGCAAGGCAGCTATAAAAAGCAAGAAAACCTGGAAATAATAAAATTCTTCTCAGAAGTCATTCAATATTTTTTAGAATGGGCAAAAAATGTTTCTATTCCAAATGTTTCTGATATTTTAAACTATTCAACTTTACAGTGCTTTGCGAAGGTTAATTTGATGGTTTCAGGATTGGATGATTTTCACTTCACGTTTCATGAGACATGTAAAAAATTCTCTCCGAAAAAAGAGTTTAAACCTTGGGAAGGGTCGATTTTGAAGTCGACTTCGAATGGTTTGACTTTATTTTTCATCAACTTGTTTGGAAAAATGAAAGGTTTTGAATTGTTTTATAAGATTTTGCTATCTGAGTAAATTTTAATTAGAGCGTGTATGGAACTGATTCTTGATTTTCATATGTTTTCTATGCTGAAGTTTGTTCAAAAGCCCTTTCTTGATGATTTTATGGAGAAGTTTCTTGACCTGCTCTCAGTGAAACTCACAGTTTTCAGTGAAAGAAACATGGACGGCATAAACTTCGACTCAGTATACGAGGTCTACGAAAAAAGCGAAGAAATCGAAATTCTCTCCTCTTGCAGCAAGTTACGTATGAAGCTGATAGAAGAAGTACTTTCATCAGGGTCAACTTTCATGATAAAGCAAGCCCTAAGCAAGTTAAAATCCTTAGTTGACAAGAACAAAGACCTGATAAAGCAAATCTGTGAAAGCCAAGCATTAAACGTCGTTTTGCATTCAAACGACTTAGAAATCTTCTCCATCTTCCAACCAGTCCTCATCCAAATGACTTCAAGTTTAAACTGCGACCAGGTAAAAGAAATCTACAAAGCAATTTCTTCTGACATCATCGGCGCCTCCGTCGCCGAGTACCTTTTAATGACCTGTAAAAAGCTGTCAAAATCCGGAATTACAACAATTTTCGACTCTTTTTCTCGAGGTTCTTTCGAAGAAGTGCTTTTCGCGACTCAGTTCACAGAAAATATTTTTGAGTCTTTTGAGTTTAACTACTATGAATTCAACCGTGACTTCTTTGATGACTTGTTGAATTGCGATGACGTGACTTATAATAACTTAGGAATTTTGATACTAAGCAAGTTATATCACAGGTATTCAATAAACCCGAAAGTAACAAATGAAATAATCGACCATATTCATAAAATAGAAAAAGGAGTCAACATCGTTCAAAATGCGAGACTTTTAGTTGACCTTGATAGACTTAATACAAACTTCAAACATCACTTATCAGAAAAGTCTGCATTGTCCACCATCGGCTACATCAAAAATCAAGAAGATTCAGTTTATGAAAGTCGAGAAAAAATCCAGTTTCTTCTAAAGTACCTTGAAATTTATGTAAAATATTCAAAAAAAATCAGTAAAAAAATGTTTTCTGATTTGTTTCTTTTTCTTAAAAACTCTGCAAATGAAGATGCTTTTTTAGACTGGATGGAAAAGTGCATCGTTTTTTTTGCACCTGATGTAACTGAGAAGATCTTTGTAAAGCATTTCTTAACTTGCAGTGATTTTCAGAGTTGGTCTATTTTTTCATTTAGGTGCTTTTTGAGGATTTATCTTTTGATTAATAGTTATGATCGTTGCATTGAATTGAAAAAAAGTTGTTTTTTGATGAGGCTTCAGAAGTTACTTAGAAATACTGACACTTTAGTTGAACTTACTTTGAACTGCAATGATTTGATTTTTTTAGAAGGCTGTGAAATCCTGGTTAATCTTCATTTGAAGTTAGGAGAAAATCTTGACAACAGCAGGAAAAATATTTGGGAAGATTTTTTTTCTTTAGTGCTTCGAAACTGCAACACCCTGACAAAACCCAGGGTGTTAAAAATGATTAAAAGTTTCATTAGACCTGCTGAAGACTCTGGATATGGACTCTTGTTTTTTCTTTACAAGTTTCAAGAAGAACAGTTTAACGAGGTTTATATTGACCAGTGCTCAGATGTTAGAAGTCTTAAAAAGAAAGTGGCGAGTAAATACGGCAGAAATTATTGGAACACGGTTTTTCTTTGTGATGACTCAAGGTATGGAAGGTATGAAGATGATGTTAGGGTCAAGTTTCTCAATCAGAACACGATTTTAATTGACTTTGAAAATGAAACTAAACAACTTTTAACTATTGAAGAATTTTTCACGGGTTCTTTTGAGATTCAGAAGTTTTTACTTCAGGTTTTGAATGAAGAACAGGAGTACTCGAAAATCGCTTTTGATGTTTTAACTGCTATTCCTTTTAGTGAATTCGCTTTTCATAAACTACTTGTTTTAGATGATGATGTCAGAGATATTGTTAAATCGACTTTTTTTACTTTTGCTTTTCAGATAAAAATCATTGAAAATTTCATGAATGATGAAAAATGGCTGGAAAAGTTCTTAGAAAAAGGAGGAGTTACTTTTTTGATTAGTATTTTTAATGAAAATTCCTGGAATGATGTGGAATTTAACAAGGATTTTTTAGTTATTTCCTTGAAATTAATGCAAAAATTTCAGTTTTTAGTTTCGGAGTCACTGATTCGAAGGATTTTTTTAGCGATTTGTTTTGTTTCACTGTCTGAAGTGGATGTTGAAGGAATTGTGATTGAGATTTTTTTTATTATTAAAGAATTTCGAATCGATTTTTATGAAGATTTTTGCCAAGATTCTGTTTTTTTTCTTAAGTTTTGGGAAAATATCGGATTTTTAGGGCAAAATACGAAGATTTCAGTCCAGGTGTTAAATTATTTTGTAGAACTTGCTGAAAAAAGTCAGAAAGTCCTAGATTTAACTCTTAGATATATTCTGCAAGATTTACTTCATTACAAAAGTTCACCCAGTATAAAAAACGAGCTTTTTATTTACCTGAAACGTTTTCTTCAACTTTCTGAGTCTTCAGATTACCACCAAATCCTTCTTTCTATATTAAAAGACGGGCTCATCTCTCAAAGAAAAAAAATTGTTTCAGGTCTTTTAAACCTTCTAGAATCCAAAAATTTCTCTTTATCAGAAAACGACCTGAACTTCATTCTTTCTTCAATCCTCAGTTCAGTTTTTTTCCTAAAATCCAAAAAAACAAGGAAAAATCTTTTAAACTACTTGAAAAGTCTTTTCACTTTCACATCAGAGCAAAAAAAACTAATGATTTTACCACATTTAGAAATTTCCTGCCATTCATCCCTTCAAAACAATTATTCAACATCTTCAGACTCCTTATTTTTCGGTTCTTTTTCATTAGTGCGTTTTTGCAAGTCCTTTTTAAACCCTTATTTAAACGTGATTCTCCATCAGTTGTTTTTCCAGTCAAGTATCCGAAAGTTACTTTTTTCAAATCTTTATCAACCCGATTCTTTTTCATTCCAAGTCCAAAAAATCTTCCGAAGACTCGAAAAAAACTCAACATCTTTATTCAAACCAGACACTTTTTACGAAATAATTGAAAAAATCTCTGAATTTTCTCTTGATAAGCCAACAGATCTTTGTTCTTACTTCAAAGTCGTTGTTCAGCAGTTAAAAAGAGAAAGTTCTAACTTTCCAATGGTCGGTCAGATTTTAAATGAAAATCATAAAACAAAAGGATGTGAACACATCGAAAGTCGAGAAGTTTTGCCTTTCAAGTACCTCTCCATTCGCCCTGGTTATAAAGATTTACTTGAAAGTTTAGAGAATATCTTCCAGTTAGAAACAAAACAAATAGAATGCGAAAAATGTGGCACAATGAATTTCATTCAAAGTCACAGATATCTCTATAAAAGTCCTGAAATCCTTACAATTTTAATAGAAAGACTAAATCAAGTGAAACTTTCATCACAAATCCCGATTTTTAATCGAGTTTTATACGAGTTCGACTTAAACATCGACTTGAAAAAGTTCAAACATGTGAATTGTCAGACAAACTTGAAATATGAATTGACTGGAATCATCAGTTTTGATAGTTCTATTAATTCTTTCGCTTCTTATTGCAAAGTTGAAGGATCCTGGATGCAGGCTAGGGACTCAGACCTGAAAATGATGAAAGATAATGAATTTGTTAAAGATTTGTTTGGAATTCGTCAACAGAGTGAAATTTGTACAAAGACTAATACTGCTTGTGTCTTGATTTTTAATAAATCAAGTAATAATAGAATTTCGAGGATTGAAGAAAATTGGATGAATGTTGATTTGGTCAAAAGTTACTTTTATATGTCTTATGAGTTTCAGGAATTCGTTTTGAACTTGATTGATTCGAATTCTTTGAAAATTTTGAAATTTTGTTATTTTTATTTCTTTTGTAGTGTTTTGAGAATTAATGATTTGCAAAATGTTTTCAAGTTTTTTTTGAGATTGATGCCAAAAGTTCGATCGGATGAGTTTAGGAAAAGTGAGGTTTTGCTCGAAACTTTAAAGGATCTGGTTATGACTCAGGTTTTGACTGGTTTAAATGATAAAATCAAGGCTCAGATGGCGAATGATTTGATCACTCTTGCGATTCAACAGTCCCGACCTTCAGTTTGCACAGGATACCTTCGTTACATCCTCGAAGAGTTGAAAAAAAATGAAAAATTCAATTCCTGCCTAATTTTTGAGGTAATTTTTAAGCTCTGTAAATTAAGTCCAGCCCTTGCACAAGAGCAAGGAGCAGAAGCAGTTCTTTTTAATTCAATTTCTCAATGCTACCCAAAAAAAGAACTACCAGAGTACCTGCTTCTATCATTTCTCTTATTTTACAAGACTTTTTCCTTAGAAATGCTTCAGTTGCTTTCAGACCACGATTTTATTTCTCTTGTAATTCACTTAAAACACGATTTTTTGACGGCAGTTGAGTTAGGAAAAACATTTGTATTACTAAAAAACGAGATAATCTCTGACATTTTCATCGAATATCTCTTCGAAGCTATCACAAAAGATCAAAAAGACACTTTTTTCCTTCAAATCCTCGGAATTCTCATGATTTCCAAAAGAGATGCTTTGATGAGAACAGTCATGAACAAGTTAAAAGACTTCATCTTTTTTTGCAAACAAAGCAATAAAGACCTCTTCCCAGTTCTAGAAGTTGTTGTTTTGGCTGTGGAGGTAAATGAGGACTGTCTGGATTTCTTAAGGATGGAAGGAAAGGTCGTGAAAGAGTTGTTTAAAGCAACAGGAAAAATGAAAAAATCTGAAAATTTTATCAGTTGTTTCGACCTGAAAACCTTGAAAAAAAAACTGAAAATCATCAAAGACAAGTCAAAAAAATACCTAAAAGACCCGACTTCGAAACACCTGAAAAAACCACATCAGAACATTGAAGATCATCAAATAATCTACAACAGTGGGTCAACCCTTTACTTTAAATCTAATGAAAAACTTAGATTTTTCAATGAAATCACAGGAAAATCGTGAAAGTTTCAAATTTCTAGTTAATGTTCAAGTAAATTAATTAAAATAGCGATTTCATCTTTAAGGCCTTTTATCTGTGAGTACTTCTTTCGTCTCTTGTCTCGGAGTTCAAAGTGCTCGATTCTCTTCTTTTTGATGTCGTTGTAAATCTTTACCCTTATGTTTTTCAAAGTCTATTTAAAAAATACGAAAAACTTCTGGAATACTCTGTCAAACTCGCCTTGGGTAAAAGGAAATCTCATTTGCGACACCCGGGCAAGTTTTAGATCTTCTCTTAACTCATCTTTCAGCACTTTCGAACTTTCATAGAACCCAGAAGTGATTTTTTCATTATTTTCCTTGATTTTTTGAATGATTTTTTCTTTTTTCATCTTCGCCTCGACAAGCAGACTAAATTTTTCCTCTTCAAAATTAGTTTTTAATTCAATCATTTGATTTTCAATGACTGACTGCTTTAAATTAACATTTCTAATCGAGTTCTTAATTTTTCCTAAAATTTCTTCAGCTTCATCAGAAGTGATGACTTTTCCAATAGTTTCCTTTATTTTTTTCTTGATATCTTCTCGAAGTTCTGAAGAAACTGAAAAATTTTTACTTGAAACAGGCCTGACAGGTACTTTCGGAATGATTTTATGAGCTTTTTGCACTTCACTTTTAACCGCATTTAAAAATTCATTTAAATTTTTCAGTTCTTTCATTTTTTGCGCAGAGATATTTTCAGACTCCTTGATTTTTCCTTTTAAAATTTCCAGATTTTCTTTTAATTTCCTTGAAACTATAGAGTTTTTATTGAAATTTTCTTGTAAAGAGTTAATTTTTGTTTTATAAGAATCTTTATCATCAAATAAAAACAAATTTTGAATTTCTAAATCAGAGTCCGCGATTTGGTCTTGAATGACTTTTGAGTCATTTTCAATTTTTCCAATTTGGTCTTGTTTGACTTTCGCAGAATTTTCAAGTTTTTTAATGATTTCGAGTTGTTCTTTAATGCAATGTTCGACACTTTTGATGTTATTTTTATTTGCTCTGATGTTTGCCTGATGTTGTTCGATATTGCCGACAAGGTTTCTTAACGACTCTCGACAAGCGCTTTCTTCAGCGCCTTTGATGGAGTCGGAGAAAGAAAGGGAGATATCGGAGTCAGTGAGTGAAATGTTGGAGATGTTGGAGGACTCTTGCCCGGATTTGACTTCAGTCGTGTTGTTGGTGCTTTTATTGTCGGGAGAAATGATGAGACTGATTTTTTCTGCTTCTTTTTTCTCACCGATGACTTTGTAACATTTAAATTCTACTGGAACACTGTCTGATTAGGCTTTACCGTGGTAGGAGGGAAGAGGGATTTGAGAGTATTTTAAGGAAAAGGTCTCTTTCATTGGAGATATTGATGATATCCAGGCGTGGCTCGTGATTTCTGAGATTTTTAATCTTTCTGATGTGGATTTTAATAACATCTTACTGATCAGGTCTCGGGCTAGGGGAGGGAAGCTTAGAGGGAATTTAGGCTTGCACATTGAGATGTTGATTAACATGTTTTTCTTTGCTTGGGATTTGAATGGGGTATGACCTACAAGCATTTCGTATAACAGAACCCCAAGACACCAAATATCAGCAGAAGTGTCATGAATCCGATGTTCCACCATTTCAGGTGGCAAGTACTCAGGCGTTCCACAAATAGTAGTCCTGGGTTCGACCTCTTCTCCAAAATAGTTCGACCATCCAAAGTCCGTGAGTTTGACTCGTCCATCCTTATCAAGCAAGATATTCTCAGGCTTGATATCTCGATGAATGATGGCCGGCTGATGACTGTGCAAGTAATCAACTGCTGAAATGACTTCTCTAAAATATTGAGCAGCTTCGCATTCCAGAAAATGTTTCTGTCGATGAAGCCTGTGAAACAAGTTGCCGCCTTCAGCGAATTCTAAAATCAAATAAAAGGACTTCTCGTCTTCAAAGTGATTGAATAGTTTAGCAATATGCGGATGATTCAAGTTGTACATAATATAAACCTCACGTTTAAACTGGTTCTGCATTTTCATAACCTTCTCTTTTGCAACCTGCTTCAATGCGAACACCTGTTTCGTGACGCGGTGACAAACTTTCCAAACATGTCCAAACGCTCCATCCCCAAGTTTTTTCTCAAACTCAAAGTCACTTTTTTTGATTTCCTGTTCTTCTCCCGATAAGACCGAAGGCGACTCGAAGAGAATTTTACTAAAATTTTTTCGCGACATAAAAGATATAAAGATTATTGAAGACTTTCATATTTTGTTAAAATGACTGGTTTTTTTTCAGTCTTTTATATAATTTAAAAGTTGACTTCACCTCGTCTTTTTCTCCTTTTGGCTTTTGTGAAGACTTTTGTCCGAAGTGGGTGTTAAACCTTTCAAAGAATTGACTTGAAGGCCGAGGTTCATTTTGAGTTTTTTTTTTTAAAGGGGCTTCTAAAAGAGAGATCTCGACTATGCGGTCTTGACTGTAAACCATGTGAAAGCCGATTATTGCTGTGCAGTTGTCGGATACTGAATACTCTGTGAAAAATTCGGATTCGTGATTGGGTCCTAATGCGATTATTTGCTCGTTTGTACTGATTCTTACTCCTAGAATTGAGCGATCGTCGTAGTCCACCTCGACTTTTAAGATGTGCTCGTCGTTTGAGAAGATGATTCTTGATTGAGATGTTGACTCGTGCTTTTTTCGTTTGCCTATTCGAAATTTTTCATGGTCGACTATCATTCCTATTTCGAATTCATTGATGATGTTGTTTCTCATGTAGACTATTTTTGGAATACAAGTCAGATCGGTGATGGCTAGCAAATGAGGTGGGTTTCTTTCATCAAGAGTAAAGACATTTTGAGAAATGTTTGAAGAATTGAGAACTCCTACAAGATATTTTTTTTCCAAATGATCTAAATTGATTATCACTTAAGTCATAATTATCAAGTTTCTAAATAACTGATACTCTTTCTTTTTCCTTTACTGTTCTTGAACTGCAGACAACACCCATATGCAAAGTTTTAATATGATATATTATCTTTGATATAATCAACTGTAATTAAAAGCACTTGGTTTGAAATATTTCTGAATACCTTATTTTTTGAATTTTTTCAATAAAAATCATTTATCCTGAAAACTACTTGAAGTAAATCTTGATTTCTTTGTAGGAGAAATATTCTTCTATTTGTATAATAATACTAGCAAAAGATTTTACTTTTTGATCATATCAAAGCTACTTGTTTATTGTAAAGATATTGATTATATAATAAAATAGTAGGAAATTTGATATAAGGTCAAGATCACTGCAATTTCACGATTAAAATCTTGAGTGTAATAAATAGTGATAGGTTAATTCAAGTTTTCTTCAATGCAGGAAATGCTAAACTTTGACATATAAGTATAGGATATGAAACTAATTTTAATTAAATATTAGAATGTTTAATACTAGTTATTATGAATATTTCAAGAAACTTTACTTTCTTTGTAATAGATTAGCTGACTATCTTAAATAATGAAGCCAGCTAGTACGTTTATTTATCAATCATTCAAGCTATTTCAATTTTCATTTATTGGTAGGATTAATCTTAATCCATCCATCTTTACTTAAAATTCTTTATTATTCCTATAAATGCAGACTTGTTTCAACCATGAAAGCTCTTATCCCAAAAAAATTCCCACAAAACCCAAAAACTAAAAATCCAAAAAATACCCAAACCCGCGAAAATCAATAAAATTTTTCAATAGTTTAAAACTTATAAACCTTTACTCTCAATATGGTGGACATTTGGAGGAATTGGAGCGAAAAAGAAAAACAAGGTTTTTACGCGTGCATCGCAGCAGAATCCGACCAGAAAGCTCTTCAGGCCCTTTTAAGCCAATTCAGGAAGACGTTAGGCAGAGAAAGTACTGAAAAGATAAAAAACCTATACTACAAGGCAATAATCACAGTGAAGAAAGCCTGTGATTCAGCAGGTTTTAACTTAGAACAAGGCATCCCAGAGCAGAAGATCTTCGAAAACGGCAACTTTGAGATGATTTCAGGGTCAAACATTCCTCAACTAAAGAAAGAAGTCAGAAACATGTCAAAAAATCGAGTTTTATTCACAGTAAGTTTCAATTAGAACTGCATGAAAGCCTTGGAAATCGCGATGAACTCTCGACCTAAGAATAAAAGTCTTTTAGGAATACAGTCCTTATTGAAGCCTGCCACTGAAGGAGAAATCACTTGTCAGTTCTGTGGAAAGGCTAGGAAGAAATGGGGAAGCACTTTTATGTTGAAGTAAGAAATACTTAGAGGCGTACCTGATTCACTTGTTGTTCAACTTTTGCCTTTGAATTCTTATTTTCATAAGGCGCTTGTAAGGCAGGGGTTTAACCCGAGGATTGAACTTTATACTCGGTCTAATCGAATGTTGGTTGAAATTATTGAACATCTTAAGAATAAGTTTAACCCTGCTTTTATTGAAAATTCACAGGCTGAGTATACTATTACGTTACTTGCGCAGTGGGAAGGGAAACTTATTGAGTATAGCAGGAATCATGAGAAAATTACTATTGGAGATGTGCATCTAAGTTTAGAATGTCCAGTACCATGGCAAATGTACTACATCTGGAAGCCAGTCGGTACTATATTCAACGAGCCATCAGACCACTCCTACTTGTCAAACTCAATTTTCACAATGATGGACGAGCATTCAAACTCTAATTCACTGATTACTGACTTGAAGCAAGAAGACAAAAGTCACTTGACATCATTTAAACAAATCTTCAGCAAGCAAAGTTATGAGGCTTTTTCGAAATGTGAAGATGAGCCCAAGTCGTATAATTCTCTGAAAGAGCTTCACCTGGATCGCTCGATTACTGAGTTCAAAGAAGACCACGGGGAAAGCATGTTTACAGCTTATTTTGCATTTAACAAGCATCATAACTGCTAATTTATTAAGCTTTATTTGATTTTTTGGCAATAAGTCATATTTGAAATGAATTTTGAAGTAGATAGATGATTTAAGTAATAAGGGTTTATTAATCACAATAAATTTTAGTTACAATGGTCATAGTTATCATTGCCGACATAATTTTCAATAAAATATTGCCTGATAAACTTATTACAACTTAAAACATATAAACTAACTGAATTATATAAACCTTAATCTTATCTCTTTCTATCTATCTTTATCAAAGTTTTCTATTTAAATACAAAATGACTTAAAAAATTATCTAAAACCTCATAAATATTACGTTAATTATCAACAAACCGGCCAGAATTTTTGGACAATAATTGAAGGAGCTCTTTCATTCGCTGAAATGCACTGAATACTTCTTTGAAGTAAAAGATCTGAATAAGGAGAAACAAGTACTTCACTAGTCAGCCTTAAAATTATTTCTTTAAATTCCTGGGCAAAAAGCAAAAGATTTTTTAAGTCTTCAGGAAAATCAGTTAAAAGTTTATGATTTTCGTTGGTATTTTTAATGCATTCAATCTTGTCCTTCATGGTGAATCCATTTTCAATTACTGCCTTGGCTACCTTGTTTTGGATGCTTTGTGATGTCGAAAGTGTTTTAGTTGAAAATTTGATCTCAGTCAGCTGGATAGTGATTTTAGTGATTGACTGAACAAAAGAAGAAAACTTTTGAAAAACTTTTTTGTACTTTAAAGGAATCCTTGACTTGAACTGAATGTAAGGAGGATGCTGGAGGAAGATGGAAATTGCATGAATATTGCCTCTTCCAGCAACTGACAATATAGTCAATATAACTTGAATCAAAAACTCTGTCTTCGGCATAACCATCCAAACTTCTCTCGCATTTAAAATCTCAATCAACTCAGTAGTCCGATAATCCAAATCATGTTTCCGATGAGTAACAACCTTAATATCAGGTTCAATTTTTCCATAAAATTCATCAAATTCAAGAATTCCCGTATTTTTCAAGACCTGTCCAGGTTTCTGAGGAGGAATTTTCGACTTATTAACTCCCATAATTATTACTAACTGAAATCTTCAAAGTTTTCTAAAAACCGTTCAGTAATTTCAACAGTTCCATTTGTATAAAACTCTGAACTTTCTTGAACATCATCAAATTTCGCCAGGCTTTCATTTTCTACCTTTCGTTGAAGTGCAGACTCGAAATCGTTGTACTCGAAACCAGTTTCGAAGTCAAAAAAAGCAGGAGGCTCGAGGTCCATCTGGTCGTTTTTATTCAAAACATCTAAAAAGTCCTCGAATCTTATCTGGTTATTTAGAAGCTTCCAGTTAAAAACAACTGAACTCCAGGGACTGGGTTCTTGTTGAGTTATTTCTAGATCAGATAAGCGGATTATGAGGAAATTTTCTATTTCTAGAGCTTGGGTCTTTACGATTTTTAAGGATAATGATGATATTTGGGCATCGTTGTCAAGTTTGAAAACTTTGAAATTGTCTCCGGTTACCAGGGAACCGGTTGGAGATACTAGGAAATTATTTGAAATGTTTTCAATATCTGCACAGAATTTGTCTTTCCAGAGTAGTTTATGAGGGGAGAATCCATGCTGATACCTCTCTCCTTTCCTATAAAAGAAAATCCCATCTTTCATATAATTCTTGCTACTACTATAGCAGTGCTGCAAATTTTCAACATGACAATAAAGATATTCTTGCATTATGACTTGAACGGACCTAGACGAAAGCGACCTGCTCTGATAACTTAAAAACTCGATTCTCTTTTCAACCGGTTTACTTCTGAAGTCCTGCAAATCCCACAAAATCAAATCATGAAGAATAAGCTGATTATTTACAAAGTAGCATTCAATAATCGTATTAGGCTCTTCATTTGCATCTTTTGGAAGGCCTGAGTTTAGCATTGCAAGAAAACGACCTGAACTTGAGATAAGGTATTCTTTGCCTTTAAGACTTACGAGAAGGTTAAGCTCGCTTTTAGGTTTTACTGCTATCAGAAATAAGGAGGTCATCAACTGTTCAAGATCGGTTAAATAATTCTCTTTCATTAGGATGTTGCATAAATTTTTTAAGTTTTCTGGAAGTTGAGGAGCTGGCTTCTTTGTTTTTGGTTTTTTTGAGTATTTCCTGAAATCATGGGAAAATAATTTTGAGTTTCTTTCTTCGAAATCCATTTTTTAGTAATTATAGATAATTTAATCGAGATGAAAATGTAAGACTTGGTAATCAGTTAATGATAGAAATTTTTAATGAAATCAGCTAATTAAAGTAAAAAGTTAAAAAATTCCTGTCTAAATTAAATTAACTGATAACAAAATATCCCTCTTAATAATTTAACACAATAACCCTTTCTAAAGTAACAAAACAAAAGTTCTCATCTTGTTCCGCAAAAATAGATCCTCTTAATAATTTACACAATTACCTCCAAAACTCACAAAACAAAACTTCTCATCTTATTCCTCAAAAATATCCCTCTTAATAATTAAACACCATTACCTTCCTAAACTCACAAAACAAAACTTCTCATCTTATTCCTCAAAAAAGGTTCTGTGATCGAAATGACTTTTTTCCTTTTCGGCACCAACCCAGAGTTTTCAGTGCAAGTATTATGAAGTCGCGACGCGACTCGAGACCCATTGAACGAATTTTTCAAGCAAATCTTTTTCTTAAGGCTTTCTTCTCGAATCTTCAGTTGAGAAATCTGAATTTTAAAGCTTTCTGAAAATTTGTTATCCAAGTCAAAAGTAAAAAAATCATCTTCTTCGATTTTTTCATTGTTTCTGTTACTTGAATTCAGATTTTTTAAACTAATCTTGCCTTGAGAAGCACTTAAAAATTTGTTATCTAGTTCTTTGAAGTGAAGACTTGTTGCAAAGTCTACCTTTAATGGAACTTCTGCTTTTTTTAGTGTTTTTAAGGTGACTGTTCGGATCAGCTTGTGTCTTACTCGATTCTGGATTGGAGGGAATTCGATTTTAGGGTTATTGTCAAGAATGATCTTTTCTTTAAATGCGTTTAGTTTTTTATTTGCTTCGTGGTAGGCTCGATTCGCCTCATCGACTGAAGTTTCAGAAGGCTTTTCGGTTTTTAGGTCCCAGACTGCTCGAGTTTTATAACAGCCATCAAATTTTTTCATGCAACTTATAATTCTTCGATAAACGACATCCACTGACAAAAGTTCTTAACATAGTCCAATTTCCATAAAACCAGGTGATTCACGCAAGAAAAATTAAGAAAAAGTAATCTTTTCCTTCACCCTAAAAAAAAACGTCAGCTACAGGATTCGAACCTGTGCAGGCGAAGCCCATGAGATTTCGAGTCTCACTCCTTAACCACTCGGACAAACTGACTTACTCTAGATTCAAGACTTTCCATTAAATAGATATTCGATTAATTATTTTTTACCGAGCTTATGTGCGATGATATCTGTGTCTTTCCAGAGATTCGTCAAATCTTCTCTTAGTTTTTTGTTTTCTTCTACTAGGAAAGTGTAACCTTTCGAGTTGCTTCTGCTTCTTGATTCTCTTGCACTATCACAAGCCTTTTTCTCAAAATCCTTCCTAAGCTGCTGAATCCTTTCCTGATTACTCTCCCTTTTAAACTTCTCCTTTTCATTCAACTTCCTCTCAAGAGCATTTAAATGACTTCTAAACTGTGACTCAAGTTCTCTCTTAACCTCTTTAAGCCTTTCCTTAAATCCACAAACCAAAGAATCCCTTTCAAAGTTCTGTTCCTTAATCAAAGCCTTAGCCTCAGCAAGTTCCTGAGTCAAAGCAATGATCTGTTTATCAGCCTGATCCTTATAAGTAACAAAATGTGCCTGAAGTAAAATAAGTGCCTTATCATATTTCTGTGCTTGTTTCCTAAGCATCTCATTAACCGGGGGCACATTCTGCAAATTCTTATTCGAAATTAACACCCTGCAATGAGAGTCCACAATAGAACTCTCATCCAAACAACTGTACTTTTTTTTCCTGTCCTTCGCAGAAGACTCTTCCCAGTCTTCAGGGCATTCAAGTAATTGAAGAAGTTCATTATTTTCATTCGTCGGTTTTTTGAAGTTTTCTGCAGTTTCCAAACAAATCGTTGACAGGTTCAAACTGACGGAGTCTTCTTCCAGAAGAGTGTCTAAAGGAAGTTTTGGGATTAGAAGTTTTTTTTCGTTTCCGAATGTTGTTTGTTGGTCGGAAAACTCTTCAAGGTTTTCTCTTTTTGAGAAATTTGGAGTGTTTAATATTCGCCGGCTTGTGCTTTGGTCTTGGTGCTTGTCGAAGGATTTTGATCTTTGAGAGTCTACTCGGAAATCTGGAGTGAAACGACCTTGGACTGATGAGACTAAGGAGGACTTGTTGCAGTAGCTTTGCTTTTGGATTTTTTGATTCATTTAAATATACCGCTTATTATTTGATTGGGTTCGATAAGAAATTTTTAAAATTTTTAAAGTTTGGGATTTTTAGGATTTTGGGTGGAGTGGATGAGGAGTAGGAAGTTTTTGGTTTTGAATGAGTTTTAATGGGATTTTATTTTTAGAGATTGGGTTTATTAGGGTTGATAAATTTAGAGTAGTTTATTAGGGTTGATAAATTTAGAGTAGTTTATTAGGTTGATAAATTTAGAGTAGTTTATTAGGGTTGATAAATTTAGAGTAGTTTTTTAGGGTTGATAAATTTAGAGATAGTGGATTTATTCACTTGGAGTTTTTTTGATTATGTTTATTATGTGGAAATAGGAGATTCCTTAGGAATTAATTTTGAAAGCTTGGAATATTAATTACTGAAAATTGATACATAACTTTATTAAAAATTTGACTAATGTTATCAAATATATTGAAGTATTGGCTTCAATTTAAACAATAAATAACTCTAGTTACATTTCTGTGTAAAAACTGAGTTACAGTGAGTTTAGCTCTTATGTAATATTGATAGAGTTTGAGTTTTAAGGATGAACTAAAATTGTTCTTAGGACTTCATCAAGTTTACTAATAATTCTTGATTTCAATTAGGTTGAAGTTTTAGTTTCAATATTTTAATGTTAATTTATCGATTGAATTGTTTCATATAACTCTCTAATAAGCTCTATTGTTAAATAATAAACCAATTCAAAAATCCGCACAAGCTTAAATCATTAAATTGAATACAAAAGCATTTAATAATAGAAACTATTCCCAAATATATACCCTTAATCTCAGCTATAAAAAATCCCAGAAAAGATCAATCCTTCCAATCTAAAGCCAATCTAAAATCCTCAACTTTCAACAAAACTCCTAAACTAATCCTCTCTAATTATCCATAATAAAAGCCACTTGACTCCTCAATCGGATTAGAAACAGGAATAAGTCCAATCCAATCCTCAGCATTTGTAGGAATAAGTCCCATATCAGAGAACTTATAAAGCCCAGCAAAAAGTGCAACAAAGTAAATAGCGAGGTACTTCATCTTCGGCATCAACAAAGAGATTCCATCGCCTTCATAAGGAGCGAACACCGAGTTCACAGTTAAAGTAGCTTTAATAGGTGACCACATAGCCATACTCACGATGATGATACTAAAAATATTAAGCGTACTTCCACTCATATAAAGCATAAGCACTGTCGAGATGAGTGACTGAAAAGGACGATTCGACACTTCCCAGGCTTTGGCAAGTTTCATTTCTTTCATGGTTTTTTCTCTTTTTTTAGCTTCTTCGTTTTCACTTCCAGTGACTCGGAATCCTAAAGGCTCTGCGCAGTTTTCTCGGGATCGATCAAGGTTCAGTGTCCACATGAAGATTATAACATCTTGTTAATAAAACGAAAAATATTAATTATTGTAGCCGAATAAGTCGTAACCCCAGGAGGCGATGTTTCTCTTTCTTTTGTAACCTTCTGGCTTTTTTTTACGGAAAGAGTTTTTCCTTGGAGAGGATTCTTCAGGCCTTTCGTCGATTTTGTCTTCGAGGTAGGGACGTTTTAATAGAAGCTTCTTTTGAATCACTCGTTCTGTTAACTTTAAGAGCTCACGGTGGTAGTCGTCGATATCGCGAAGAAGTTTTTCTTTCTCTGAGGTTAGCTTTTTTACTTCTTGGCTTACGGACTGGAAACTGAAATTACTTAGAAGGGATTTTACTGATTTTTCGTTGTCGATTAGGATTTTGTTTAGTTCGGCTGAAGCTTTTTGTCTTTTTTCGATGTCTTTTTTTAGTTTTTCGTTCTCATAATGAAGTTCAGAAATTTCAAACCTCATTTTTTGATTCTCTTTTGTCAACTCCTTAACTCTAAACGTACTATCAATAGTATATTTTAAATCAAGAAATGAAATATCATCCTGTGAGTTCCTATCAAAATACTTCGACTTCTGACTAATATTAAGTCCAGATAACTCATCCTTAAGATTCCCAGCGCCTTCATAATCCGAAGTATTAAACCCGCTATCACGTTCCTGATACTCCCTAAGACGTATTTTTAAATCTTCATTTTCAATTCTCAGTTTTTCAATCCTTTCGATCCAAAAGGCTTTATTTTGAAAAAACTGAGTTTCAAGGTTTTCAAGTTGTTCATGTAATTGATTAAGTTCATATTCTTGAATCAAATTCTCATTTTTCAGTTCCTGATTTTTATTCTTCAGTTCTTTGTTAAAATTTCTCTCCTGAGTCAGTAATTTTGACTGTTTTTCGATGTACTTTTCTTGTTCACAGGTCCGACTTTCAGAGAATTCAGAGATTTCGTTGAGGTTGAATGTAAATGTTTGAGTTTTGAATAATTTGTTATTAGGAATGCTTCGATGACTATGGGGTCCTTGATTGGCCACCCTGCTATGAGTCGGGGTGTTGTTTTGTTTTTTCACTTGAATTATTTCTTCTTCTAAGTCTTTTATCATGTCGACTGACTGCTGACGGTTGTTTCTAAGTGAATTGATTTTTTCTTTGTTGATTTTTATCGTTGTGTTCAACATCGCGATTTCGGAATCTTTTTCCTCGAGAAGCTTTTTAAGTGATTGGATTTTTAATCTTTTTTGCTCTACTTTGAATGAATTGTGCTCGAGGGAGTTTTTACGCTCGGTTAAAAATTTCACCTGGTAGTCAAGTTCTTCGAATTTTTCGGTAAATAGAGCCTCGTCTTCTTTTAACTTCTGGTGAAGGTACTGGTTTTCTTCGAATGCTTCTAAAAATTTGGACTCGAATATACATTGATTGTGGGATGGGCATGCCACTTCGACTGAATCTTTCATATTTGATGGATTATTGAAAAAATTATATGTGTGATTAGATGATCGGTTCATATAAATTAGTTAATGATTCTTAAAGAAAATCATAAGTTTTTCAGATAAATAATGATTTATAGACATTTCCAATAATTTAAATACCCAACCAAATGAAATTATAGTCGAAAATTATAATCATATATAACTGATTTCGTTAGAAAATCTTCTTCAAAGTTTATTCTTTAATATTTTCAAGAAATACTTATAGAAACTCGCTTAGAAGTAATATTGAGTCACTTAAATTTAAATTTGAAATAACGCTTAGTTTTTTTGTAGTTAATAAAAAAAATTAAAATATATATTCCATCTGAATTTATTGACCTTAATTTTTTAGTATTATCTTCAAATTTGAATTAGGTTTAATTTCTGAGCTATTTTTACAAATTTCCTTGAATCTATATTTAAAGAAATTTAGGACATATTTTTCTCTAGTTTTAAATAGAATGAATAATGATATTGTATTTATAGATCTGTAATCAAAAGTTGAATTAATTTTATGTTTAATTGAGAATTATCCTTTCTATATATCACTCATGTAAATTGAAGGAATATAATTTTGGCTCATATATAACAGACATGAGAAACAAGTAATATAATGCCATGATTCTGAGAAATTTTTGAAAAGTGACAATATTTAAAAGCCTTTTCACACAAAGAACTATGCAATATTGATTTATCATATCTTTATTATTTCTTTATTCAAAATATATTTTTCCATCATCGAAACCTATTCTCTGAAACTTTCTTGATCTTCTAATAATTTGTATTATCTTACTGACTCAACCAATTTTGATTCACTTTTTTTCCTTTCACCTTGTGTAAACTTTGAAAAAAGATTTATTTTCTTGCCTAATGATTTCCCAATGTACGACTAGTCTTGGTCTCCTGAGTGTAGCTTTTCTGCCTCTGGAAAATAGTCTTTTTAGCTTAAAGGCTTTGTAATTAAATATAAATCATATTTCTATTTGAATATTTCTTTATTTCGTTGTTCGGCAAATTGATGATTAGGTAATTTTTCATTAGCATGTGATATTATCTAATGAACTTCCTCATTCTATAAAGTTTTTCTCAATTAGAGTGTAAATAATGATAACTTGAATCAATCTTTTCAAGCATTATATAAAAGTCTTGAATAACTTAATCAAACCTAAAATTTATATAAAATAATTAACTAAAAAACTTCTTACTTGTTCCTGAATATTCTTCCGATTCAAAAGGAATACAAAAACATTCTCCTAAAACACAAGACTGACTCCTAATTTCATCAAAAAATTCAATATTTTCCAGCACCTCGTTGTTGATTTTTTTCGGTACCTTGTTAGAAAAAAGAGTTAAATGAGGAACCTTGTTCGAAATAAGAGGAGCTTCATTCAAAAATTTAACAACCGCAATAACCAGTTTCTTCGGACAATATACAATATGAGAAACTCTAAATTTGTACTCTTTTCCTTCTTCAAACTCTTTATAATGATTAGAATGTAGTACTTTCGAATTCTGGCCAATAAACAAGACGTTTATATACAAACTCTCTTCAAACTTCCAAATAGACTTTCCAGTTTTCAAACTTTTCTTAGAGATATCCTTTAAATCTGCATTGATTTCTTCATTTTCATCGAATTTTTTCTTTAGTAGTTTTAAACCTGCTGAAACTAACTGTGAAGGATTGACTTCGACTTTAATGCCAAGAAAAATCGGGATTTCTTCTCCAATTTTAATATCTCCAAAGACAACTTGTTCAAGATTAACTGTTGAAACAAGTTTTTTAACCTTTTCAACTGGTGGACTTTTTCCAGGCTTAAGCTCATTTAAAATTTCCGTGATTATTTCTCGAAACTCATCAGGAACCGAGACAAGTTCTTCATTAACAAAACTAACAGGTACAATTTTCGCAACTCCATTTTTCAAATAATTAGAAATCTGATGATTTTGAAACAAATTGTAGAATAAAATGCAAACTTCAGCTGACTTGAGAGGATCTTTTAAAGTGAAATGATTTTTTCTATTCATAGCTCGTTGAATGCAGGTATAAAGTACTTCTAAAGAGAAAGGCCAGAACTTGTTATTGATCCTGAAAAGGGATGACTTCTGATAAAATGCAGTGACTGAAAAAGGCTCAACTAGTCCTAAAGATTTGCATGAAAAACCCATCGGAGGGAAGTTTTTATCAAGGTATAGCGGAAATGATGAAGAATTCAACTTTGAGGTAAAAGCGGCTTGACTGGACTTCTTAGTTCTGTTAAAAAGTGCATCTTCAGAGAGACCTGGATTAGTTTTCTTCAGTTTCGACATTTCTTCATCACGGATCTCATCTGAACTCACTACTGACAGACTCGGATACAGTTGTTTCAGATGATTAACTAAAAAAGACTTCCCAATTCCTGGAATTCCAAGAGAAATAAACACCTTTCGTTCATTCTCCTCATTTAAAACATTTGCAAAGTTATTCTGAATTTCAATTTTCGAGTTAGTCTCATCAAAAGCAACATTTTTCGCTTTTTCCAAAAATTTTTCCAAATTTTTTCCAGTTTTTTTTTCCTGTTGTTTCAAATAAAAGCAGAAATCTTCAAATCCTTTATTTTTATCTTTTCTGATTTTTTCTCTGAGTTTTCTTAAAAACTTATACTCAAAAGTTTTAACTTTATTCATCCAGCATGTGCCAATTTCATCAGAAAAATAAAGAACAAATCCTTCCTGACCATCTTGAATAGAAATTTCTTGAATGCCTTTAGCAAATTCCTCTAAACTTTCATTGAAATTTTCATGATTAATTTGAATTTCTTCACATTGAACATGAGGAAGTCTGAACTTTTGAAAGAAGTCCAAAGCGAAGTCAGTCCTGCAGCTGAAACTTTGAAGGTCTTGATGACTGACGATGCTGAAGAACTGAATTGAAATTTTTTCGTATTTTATGATGTGTTGGCAGTCAGGGTTCCCGACGTATTCCCCGATTAATGTAAAGCCGTCCAATGCTGATTGAAGCCCGAAAGGGTCGGGCAAAGTGGAAATCAAGGAGAACCAAGAAGACGCTATTAACTTTGCATAGTTAAATCGAAGAGAAGTGTATAAAGACAGGTCTTCCTCTGATCGAGCAGCGATTGAAACATTTTTACTTCCGATTATCCAGCAGGATATTCTTGAATTGTAAGAAATTTGAGCATTTTCTCCATTTGCCTTCGATGTTTTCCAGATTTTTGAATAGTTCTCTGGTGAGAGAGATGGATAGTGACCTGGCTTTAATTCGAAAAACTTTTTTTGACCTTTTCGTGCCCAGAGCACCTCGTTTTTTAATAGGATGAAACTGGTTCCTCGTCGGAGTAGGGTGCAAAGGTTTGGGTCTTTTTTGTAGTGCTTTTCTTCGTTGTTTCGGTCTTTTAGAGAGATGTCGGCGAGGAAGGTTTTGGCTGGTAAGAATGGAATTTGAGATTTTATTACTTTGAATCTGGAGTCTTTTTGGAACTGATGCAAGAGGGATGATTCCATTGTTTATTAGATGATTAAGGTTTCAATATCGTTGATTGTTTGGAGGCTTAGAAATAATAAGAAACGGATGATCATTTGAAGGATGATTAAGGATTCAATATCGTTGATTGTTTGGAGGCTTAGAAATAATAAGAAACGGATGATCATTTGAAGATTTGTGAGGTATGGGGCGGTTAATTGATATGATGGTTTATTTCTATTGATTTGGCATAGATGGATTATTTTTATGAGATTTTGATTATGTGATTTTTTTATCAGATATCATTGCCTTGTGGGTTATTAGAAAATATCATAGATATAACTATTTTGATTAATTTCTCAGTTGAAAACAGAAAAAAATTATCGGATTATTAAATAAAATCCATCTCTAGCTCAGATTCAATTCAATAAAAATAATAATTTCACCTCTACCAATCCTAAACTCATTAACTACCTAAACCCTGAATTCAAATCACATTCCTTACTTAACCTATAAATAAAACCTCTAAACTCTCTTAATCCTCTTAATCCTAATCACCTAAAATCCCTCATAACATTATCCAAATAATTTCTCAAATAAAAAAAATTCCTAATCCAAAATCAGCCATTTATAATTTAATGATGATAAACTTGTCCTAAGAGGATTCTCGATGAAAGGATTATTGTCATAGTTAGGCTGAAATATTCATATCCCCTGATGAAAATATCACGACGGTCATCTGAAAATGATGAATTAATCGTAGACTGACTACCCCAAATCCTTCATGAATAACTCCCTTCAGAATAACTCCCTTCAGAATAACTCCCTTCAGAATAACTCCCTTCAGAATAACTCCCTTCATTCCACCTCATAAACCATGGATTCCAACATCCTCGACGAGCTCTTCCTGCGTATTCAACAACTGGAGTCCGAAGTCTCTTCAAAATCCCAAAAAATTTCAGAACTCGAATCAAAAATCGAAGCCTTGACGAATCCAAGACAATCCGAAGAACTTAACCCAAAACTTTCAGGTCCAAAAGCATTCGTTTCAAACAAGTTAGGCTTCATATCTTCCTTTCAAAAAGGAATGATGAAAATCGAGTTTCCAAGTTCCTTGCTTCGAGTACCTTCAGATGAGCCGATGTTAACACGTGCACTTTCGACGAATTCTTACATTTCACAGGCGATCTCTGAAATTGAGTCGATTTCGAATAAGAAAAAAAATATTGAGAGTGAAATTGAGAAGTTTAAAGCTGAACGTTATGCTCAAGTTGAAAGAGACCTTGAAGCTTATAGAGACTCGTTTACTGAGGTGCTTTCATTGAGTGCTGAGGAAAATAACAAGCTGGTTGAATCTATCTCGAATGAACTTAAAGGCTCACTGATCCTTGAGTCAGTTACTCAGAAGATCTTCTTATTTGAAGGTTTAAACTGTGAAACTCTTCAAGTTTCTCTTTCTCAGATCAAGGATTCTAATGGTCTGGCGCTTAAGGAAAGGAAACAAGTGACTGAAAGTTTGTTTGAGTTTAAGAAATATCGAGCGATTATCAAAAGTGAAGGCGAGGAGATTATGTCAGGTCTTTTGAAAAGCACGATGAATATTTATTATCAACTTATCGAGATTGAAAATAATGAAAAAATCTGCTGTCCTGTCAATATCACGCCGGAGTTCCTTACTCTGCAAGACTATGAGATTAAATATAACAATTCACAAAGCGAAATCACTGAAGTGGTTAATAAAAATGACGGAGCGGTTCTTTTTACTACTGTTGTTGTTAGTGAAGATTGTGGATTGCTCCAGACATCGATGATTGAAGTGTTTACAAGTGAAGTCTCTGAGCATATTTTGAATATTGTTCATTTGCATGTTGATGATATGAAGGATGAGATACCTTTAGAAGCGGTTTATATGCTGCCTGATCAGAATAGCAGTGAGTATGAGGATTGGAGCCAAGATGCGCTTGGGAGAAACCTTAGATATAAAATTCTTGTCAGGTCTGGACAAGTCGACTCGATTCTTTATAATACTGGTAGTACCACTGAACGAATTCACTTTGTTGAAAGAAGACTCAAAGTTGGACAGCTTGTCGCTTATAATGATTCGATTTTGCAGGTTTTGACTGTTCCTTATGGACTCCTCACTCGTGACTGGCTCGGGGCCAAATCCCACTGTGAAGAGCTAAAATCTTCAAAAAAACCCGAAGGACACTGCATGTCCAGATACATAGAAGACCTTCCAGGGTACGTCGACGTAAAAACTCTAATCCAAGAGGGAAGTCTCTCAAAAAATCCAAAAGAATTCAGCATTCCAGCCTGTTTTTTACATCCTTTAACTGACCAGGAACTCTTAGAAGTCGAAATGATTTTCACTAAATCTAAATCAGAAAAAGAAAATGCCACTCAAGAGCTAATGCTGAAGATACAAGAAATGATTACTGGTTACAACACGATGAACATTAAAAGTTCTCGTGCTTTTTTAAATGAACTCACTGAATCCGTGCGAGAAGCAAAGGAGCAGATGGCAGGACAAGTTGATCTCCAGGAGAAGTTTTCAAGTCTTATATCCCAATCCGAGCGTATCATCAGAAGCGTTGCTCTTGACTTGAGATTTAACCCTTCTTAGATATATAAATGATTTTAGCTTGCTTTTTCATCAAGTACTCTGAGATTTAACCCTTCTAGATATATAAATGATTTTAGCTTGCTTTTTCACGAAGAACTCTGAGATATAACCCTTCTAAGATATATAAATGATTTTATCTCGCTTTTTCACGAAGTACTCTGAGATTTAACCCTCTTAGTTATATAAATGATTTTAACTCGCTTTTTCACCAAGTACTCAATTTCTCATTTGAACCCGCTACAGGTGCAAGTCACTCAGTTAAAAGGAACAGAACCACCTTTTTCTTCCCCTTTGCTTCATGAGAAGGCTACTGGGTTTTACAGTTGTTTTGTGTGCAAAGAAGTACTTTTTGAATCAGATTCGAAGTTTGACTCTGGGTCGGGATGGCCGAGTTTTTTTCAGCCTGTTTCAAGATATGTTGTGAAATTTAGTCTTGATTATTCTCATAATATGACCAGGAATGAAGTTTCTTGTTACAATTGTGGAAGTCATTTAGGACATTTTTTTGAAGATGGACCGAAAGGGTCTAGATATTGCATCAACGGCTGCAGTCTTAGCTTTATTCATGGAAATTATGTTTATAAGTAACTTATTGAGATTAGTCTTGCTTAGAATGAATTTTTGAATGCATTTTTTTAGTGTATTTTATGTTTTTTGATTTGAATTGGGAGGGTTTTTTGGTTTTTTTAATTTTAGATTTTTATGAAAATTTAATTGGGTTGACTGGATTGGTCTGGGTGTTGTTTTTTTTTGGTGGATCTCTAGATGTGAATGATCTTGACTCATAAATTAAATATTAGATTGTCGCTATTTCTTAATTAATCCCAATTGATTTAAGTTGAGAACTTATTTCAGTTTTTCTAAATTGAAATATCTTAGCAAATTTTTCAGTTAGTTTTCGTTTATCTATGTTATTAATTCACCACCTCCTTAAATTTTCATATCAAGGTCTCTAAATGTGATATCCTCTATTGTCTCATGACTCGATTGTCTATATTTTCTCTTCCCTCAATAAGATTTCTCTACAAAATTAAATTATTTTCCCAAATTCAACAAAATCTCTCAAATCTTCTTACATCTTCATCATAATCATCAATTCTTTTTAATATCAACACCAAATAAAAAAATTCCTAAAATCCACTCCCTAAATTAGATAAAACTCAAGAATAACTAACTTATTAAATTGTGCTATCGAATTCCTCATCCAAATTTTCAAAATTCTCTTCAGCATCATTTGCTTTCTCAGCTTCAGGTACAACCGGTGTTCCTGTAAGTGCATAGTCTTCAAGTCCCAAGTCTTTTATTCCCTTTTTGATATAAGCATATCCCTGGTCTCCCCAAGTAGTTCCCCAGCTATTTTTAACGATCCAATATCCGACTTCTTTATCAGTGACTCCCCATCCAAGCACTTCGACAGCTTGAATCGCGTTGAGTCGAGTCGCTGAGATGTGAGGCTCGTAAATTCCGCCTTTGTAGACCAAGAAGTCAGTGTAAAGATACATCACGGCAGCTATTGGACCGTTGTTCTTTATTTCTCGCATCAAACCTCCTTCACCTGCAGTTGCACATACTGATGCTAACTTAAATGGAAGCTTTTGGCATCGCTCGCTACACTCTGGGACTTCACCGTTGGAACTTTTGTATGGGAAACACTCTGAGTCAACTACTCCTTCTTCTCTTAAATGGTTGAAAGCGTTGTCTAAGTTGCCTGATTCACACTTCTTCGTTCTTCTAGCACAAGAGATCATATCTTGAGCACTAAGTCTCTGATCATGAAGTCCAGCACTCAACATGCATAACCTTTCAGACAAAACCGAGGTAGTAGTAAAAGCATAACTCGAAGAGCAATTTCCCTGATCCTGGACCTCATTGACACATTCAGGTCTTTCAACCCTCAAGTCATACTCAGCAGGTACGATTTCTCCTTCATTCTGATAACTGATGCAAGGACTGATATTTTTCCCAGTATTAGAAATTCCGCTTCGACTGACGAGTCTCGCATATTCAAGTGACTTGTCTTTGAAAAAATCATTTTCTCCAAGATTGAATCCAAGATTGAGTTCATTTTGACCTTTGATGTACTCCGCGTCAATGACAGGAATCATGTTCAGAGGCAGTTCAGGGTTGAATATCAGCAGACCCAGCACAAAAGCAACGACAAGGCCGAATAAAGCCACTGCGATGTAAGTCGTCGTGTTGCTGCTTCCTGCCTTTTTATTTGCCTTCAAAGCTCCTTTTCTTGCATTTTGTCTTAGTTCACTGTAGTCGAGAGAACCTTCCTCTGATGCCATTTATATTCACACGTGGCTTCATATTTTAAGAAGGGAAAACTAGAGGAATGAGTTATTTTTGGCATTTTAATTAAAAATTGAAGGTTTTAGAATAAATGGGTTTCTAATGTTTAGGTTTAAGGAAATAATATGAAAAAACTTAAGTCTATTGCTATTGAAAGTGATAATCTTGTTGCTAATTCAAGATCTGCGGTTTATCAGTTAAGAGGACATGAAAAGTATGAATATAAAAGCTTGCCTGTTGATTACTCGCTACTTAGATTCACGGAATATCAGAAAAGAGAGAAATTGATAACTGCTTTGTATTTGGATAGTGATTCGAATGAACTTTCTGAAGAATTCAAATCGAATATGATATATTTCTTTGTGTTCACCATTAGCTACATTCTGATCCTCCTAACATTTTCACTCCTTTTTTTCCATTCAGGTTCATTATCCAGTAGCCACCTGAAGATCCATCTAATCATTTTACTAACACTACTGACCTTGAGCATATGCTCAGCAATAATTCTCTGTAAATCCCACAAAACCCGTTCAAAAACCCGTGAAATCTTTCTAGGTCTATGTCTTTCAATGAGTATCTACGAAATCCTATGCAGAAATCGAATTCTAAATCAAATGACAGGTGAATCCGCCTCATCAAGCGATCTTCCCCTCTCTTTAGGTTTACTTTCAGGCATAGTAATGATCCGTTACGTTCTATTCGACCATTTCTTATACATTCTCATAATCGGGATGGTAAATTCCATCCTTTTCACCACCTCTAATCTTGCAATATCAGGGTACAACTCATATGAAATCTTCAGTGAATGCGCAGTCATTTTTCTATTCAACATCATTCAAATCACTGACTGTTACCGATGCGACCTCCGCATTAAACAGATCTTCATTCGCAGGGAAAAAGAAGAAAGTAATGAATTAAGCCAAACTCGCAAAAATGAAAGTTTTTTAATGAGTGGAATCAACACAGAAGCTGAATATGTTCTAAGCACTTGCTCTATTATTTCCAGTAATTTGAAAAAAGTTAGTCGAGTTGTTATTTTCAAAGACGTGAAAAAATTGTTGAAAGAAAGTTTAACTGAACTTGATAAAATAAAGAAAAAACTTGCTTTAGGAGCTTTTGATAATAATAAAGTCGAACTCAACCCTGGTATTGATTTTGAGGATCAAGCTTTTATTCGTGAAAATTTCATGCAGATTGAACATTTAAAAGGCCCTGAAAGAAGATATTCTTTGATTTCTGAAACGATTGTCCAGCCGAGTATGTTGGAATTGTCGGAACTTGATAGTTTATTAGCGACTTTTGGAAAAAATTGGTCTTTTAATATATTTTTTTTACATGAAACTGTTGGATTGACAATTCCGCCGATTAGCAAGTATTTGTTGAATAAGTGGGATATTACTGGCCTTCTTGGTATCAGTGCAAAAAATGCGGGAAAATATTTCGCTGAGCTGGAAAAGGTAAATATCATATAGTCTTACCATAACAATGCTTATCATAATGCCTGCCACGCATCAGACGTGCTCCATTCTCTAATATTTTACCTTTCAAACTCCTCTCTCTACAAGCATCTAACCTCCCTTGACTTCTTCTCCGTAATAATCTCAGCCCTAGGACACGACGTAGGCCATCCAGGTCTAACAAACAGATACCTAATAAACACAAGACATCCATTTTCCCTAGAATACAACGATTCCAGCGTATTAGAAAACATGCACTGTTCCTTAACATTCACATTAGGATCCAAGCCAAAAACTGACATTTTTTCCTGTTTCAAGTCAGAAGACTGGTTAACTCTAAGAAAGTTAATAATTTCAATGATCCTCGAAACAGACATGTCGAAGCATTTTGACGTTCTAGCCAAATTCAAAACAAGAGCAATCCTCTTATCAGACTTAGACTTCAACATAATCGACGACAAGGCCTGCATACTTGCAATGGCTTTAAAATGCGCAGACGTTTCTCACTGCGCCAAAGACGTCGAGTTACACACTATTTGGAGCCAGCTCATCATGGACGAATTCTTCACTCAAGGAGACCTGGAAAAGCAAAACAACTTCTCTGTTTCCATGTATTGCGACAGGGAAACCGCTGATTTCAGCAAGACTCAAATTGGCTTCTTGAAAAACATCTGCCTTCCACTTTTTGAGATCTGGTCCGGGTTTCTCAATTCAGAAATCATTGAAGACGTTGTTTTGAACCAACTAAAACGTAACTTGAGTTATTGGGAAAGTAAGAAAAAAAACAGACAGGCCACTGAAATTGTAAATCTTGGAGCTTTCGACTTTTTTCAAGCGAAAAAAAGGAATTCGCATTTTTAGTGTTAATAAAACAGTCATTCTTCTGATGTGTCTCGGTTCGCGATGTGAACTTCGAGATTTTCTAAGGATTTTTTTGGAGATCTTGGAGATTCAAAGGCTCTTGGAAGATTTTTCCTTGATTTTCTTGCTTGGGTTTTACACCTTGTAAGAATTTCATCGAAATCAGGGATATGTAAATCGTTTAAGGCTAAATTTTTAGTGTTTTTCAAACTTTCTTCAGGGGTTTTTATGTTGTTTAGTACTTCGAGGTCGTCAAAGTCTTGCTTTAGGTAACGAATGTTTGATTTTGTTGTTGGAATTGATTTTTTATTCATTCGGATTTGGGAGAAGGTCGGAGTTTTCACTTGTTTTAAGGATTGGGACCGGGGGTCTGAGTTTTTGCGACTTGCGATTGGAGATAATGATACTGGCTTTTTTACTAGAAAAGGAGGGGAATTCAAAGAAATATTACGAGAAATTCCATAGATTTTAGCCATTTGAGGTAAAACTAAACCAATTTTAACGGTTTTTATTGGAATCTGCTTGTTTTTTATAAGAGTTTCTCTTTTGCTGACTTTTGAAAAAAAATACCTTTTTGGTTCCATAATATTTGATAAGATTTGGATTTTTTAGTGAGTTTTAGAGGATTTATGCGGATTTATGAGGATTTTTATGATTTTTTGGGGGATTTATAGGGATTTTCATGATTTTTTGGGGGATTTATGGGGATTTTCATGATTTTTTGGGGATTTATGGATTTTTTGGGGATTTATGGGGATTTTTATGATTTTTTGGGGGATTTATGGGGATTTTCATGATTATTTTGTTGATTTTTGGGGTTTTAATGATTATCTGGTTGATTTATGGGGATTTTCATGATAAACTGTTGACATTTTCTGATATTTTATTAATCAATAATATTTAAAGAATGATTATTCTAGCTAAACTTATATGATTCTTTGTTTTTGTAAACAAAGACTTTGACTCCATCAGAAACTGCGCAAAAGCTTAAACTTCCTGAAACTGTCTTGACTGGGTCCCGAGGCTTATAAGGAGCGACTTGGAATTTAAAAGTATTCATGTTCACAATTGAGATTTCATTTTTTGAGTTCATATCTAAAAAGTGCCCGTTCTTGTAGTTAATGCTTACAAGTTCGATGTTTCTTCCTTGTCTTACCTCGAATTTCTTTTTTCCTGTTTCAATGTCGAAGGAAGTGACATGGTTTCCTAATGTTATCAGTTCATTCTCGTTTCTTAGAAGAAGACAATTTATTGAACTTTCTGTGATTTTCAATTTTTTAGTCATTTGGAAGGTTGTTAGGCAGACCTCGTAAATAAAGTTGTTTACTCCGGTTGTATATGCGAGAGAGTTGTTCTTAGTTACTACAACAGAACTGAATAATTCGCTTTCATCTGCATCGAATGTGAAGATTTCAGTCATAGTTTCCAAATCCCAGATTGTTAGATTTGGTTTGATCCCTACTGCTATCATTTTAACTCCTGAGTCATAGATTTTTAGGTCACTTGTTTCTTGAACGGTTTCCCCACGCTCTACAATCAACCGAGTATCAACACCACTTTCCAAATCCCTAACAAAAATTCCATTGCCCTTACAACTTGCCACAATTTTTTGATTATCAAAAGTAAATCCAAGGCTCCTAACCGAATCCTTAGTTTCCACATTAACCAAAAGCCAAACAAAAAACGCTCCAGTTTGTGCATACCTATCAATAGCTTCAGCAAGTTTATAAACCCTAATCTCGCCAGCACTATTCGAGACAGCAAGAAACTCATCCTTCTCAGAAACAACAACTTTTAAAATAGGACTTTTCAAAGCCCTAATTTTATAAATTTTTTCACAGCTTCTAAGATCCCAAACAAGAGTCAAGTAATCACTAGAGCAAGAAAAAAGTATTTTTTGATCAGAAGTCAAAGCAAGTCCATTCACAAAGCCTTTATGCCCGATTAGGACTTTTGTAGTTATATTCAACGAGATGTCCCAAAACCTGATAAAACTATCTGCATTGCTGTAAATGACTGTATTTTGATTAGAGGTTAAAATTCCATTGTAAATAATTGATGCATGGCTTGACAACAGGTATTTAAATTCTTTGGGAAGGGATTCGAGAAGGGTTTCTTTTGGAGTGTCTTTGTTTAAGTTGTTTGGAAAGGTTTTAATACGGAATTTTCGGTCAAGGTCAATTGGACGTGAAAGGTGAAGATAAGTTTTCATTAGCTTTTCAAGTTCTTCTATTTGGATTTGGGAAAATGATCGCATTTTCAGGTAAGTTGAGTAACAGGCTATCAAGGAATCGATTTCTTCTGTGATCTGCTTTATTTCTAGAGGAGTGCTTTCGAAGTGGTTCACTGTGGACTTCCAGCTGGTTAGGTTTTCGATGCGGAATAGAAGCTCTTTGTGGATCTTTGAAAGCTTTAAAGTACCTGGAAATGGCACTTTTGGATCGGTGTTGGAACTGAGAGATTGTTGTAAGTTATAAAGAACCTCTGACATTAGATTTATGGGATATGGAAATTTTTACCTTTGATTTGAGGGCTTTTAGATTATTGTTTATTTAGGAATTGGATTTTAAGATTTAAGATTATTGATTGAGTGTTCTCTTATAATAGTGGGTTAGGTGGTTTTCTTAGAAATTAATAGTAGAGAAAATTATTTATTTGGATTTAAAAAAATTTTCTATTCAGCGGGTGTTATTTTAATCAAAGATACCTCTAAAACTAGATTCTTTTAGAGATTATAAACTTTCAAAGAAAGCAATGATTAACCCTAAAACTAGATTATAAAAGATTACAATTTGGATCTTTAAAAGGTTAAGAATTCTTTAAGATATTTTGTAAAGCTAATCTTAGCATAATCATTCTATCTAATCTTATCAATTTTCCTATATTAATTCCTATCTAAAATTGAAGCTAAACTTAAGACATAAGATTCTTAATAAAACTACAGATTATTTATCTACTAAATTACATAAAGACCTATCCAATATTAACCTAAAATTTTTCAGCTATTTCGCCTTTTCCATTAAATTCAAAATTTTAAAAATCGCTTTACTGATTTTATCTACTTTTTCATCAACATTTCCAATTCTCTTATCAATCAAATTATTCTGTTCCTTAATACGTTCTTCAAATGCCAAATTTTTACTTTCAACTCTAGCAAGTCTTTCATCATTCATGGAAATCTTTCTCTTGACTTCATCAACTTTTTTAATGATTTTTTTTCCGATATCTTTGATGCCAACTTGAATATCCAAAACTTTTCCTCTCCAAGAATTTTCATCAGCTTCATCAGAATTAACGCAAATATGAAGGAAGTCGAATCGTTCTTCCCTGTTAAAAATTCCTAAAATTTGTTCGATCTCAAAAATAACATTAGTCCTTTCTTTGAAGTCATAATACATCGCGTTTAGTTGAAACTCGTCGAAAGAGTCTCCAAGGATGGAAATGATCATATTTAGCATGAGGATGATATTCACAAATACTGTGATGCAGAAGGTGAAGTACTTAAAATCCGCTGAGTCACTTGTCATTCCATCAGTCTCACCTGCAGTCAGGCCGTAAGGCGATATCCACAGAGTTTTGAATGAAAAGTCTAAGTCGTCTTTTATCACCACACTAAGAAGGCCTGCACTAAAAGTTGTGTAAACGTAAATCAAGAGAAACCAGCGAATAGACTTGATTGACTGGATTAGGAGTTGCAGGTAATACCGAGTTGGGCTAAAAGTTCTAAAACCTGCCATACCTCGAAGCATGTTTAGAAAAACATTTAACCAGGACAGTTCTTGGTAAGACTTTCCAGCCATCAAAAGACAAACCCAGATAATCGAAATAAAGCTTTTTCCAATAGTAATAAAATTGCTAACAAAATGCACCCAATACTCAGACCAGTCATTTTTCATTCTAAAAAACTCCCAAGCCAGAAAAATAAGATTAACATTCAAATACAACGTGGAAAACAGCCAAAAAGGTGTAACCTCCGCCAGTAAAAGACAAAGCAATACCAAATTAACCCACAAAAAAGCTCCATAAATATAAATCAACCTTATCAAATCATCCCATTTTGAAATAACCAAAAACTTGATAAACTGTGTACTAAAGATCTCTTTATTCGAAGACCCTAAAATACACCGAATTAAATAAATACTCGCTTTAGACCCATGAGAAGCCGAAATTTCAAATAACGAAGCCTTAATCTTAAGATTTTCCTTTTCTCCTGAAAGACTATCTCTGATAAAATCACGAAAATCCGGGTTGATAGTCGGTAAAAACTTTGCCCTGACAACAGCGACTCCAGTAATAGGAAGTTCATCTTTAAAATAAAAGCAACTTGCCAAGAAACTCGGAAGGTTCAAAGAGGAATTTTTGATAACTAAAGGCAAGTCATTTTTAATTGCAGTGAAACTTGAAGCCCAGTTAATAAATTCGCATTTTTCTGAAATAAGAACAAGAAGGTTAAGGATAAGGTCAGTGGTGCTTTGGTGCTTTGCCATTATCGAGTAAAAAACAGGTGACCTGCCGAATTCATCTGCTCGGATTTTGACAGGTGATGAGTTTTCAATTAGGTGAATAAGAGGCGTGGTCACGCCTTTAAACGCTGCGAAATGAAGAGGTGTGAATTGAATGTTGCTGATTTTCACACACCATGCAGGAATTGTTAGAGATTTGTAGTCTTCTCTTTGGATCTGGTATAATGCGTTGAAGTACCAGAGGAAGTCAATGTGGTAAATGTGGAAGATTGAGTTTGTCTCTAGTGAAATAAAGGATTTTTCAGAGATTTCATTGGATTTTTCTTTGATCAACTCGTCTTCTTCTTTAAGGACTTCAGTTTTCATTATTTTTTCAATGATTTCTGATTGTTTTTTAACTAGGTCTGAAGTTTCACAGGTCATTATCTGCCACTTTTTTATTGAGTTGTCCTTTGAAGCTGAAAACAAGGTTTTGCAGTTTTTTATGAAAACTAAAGAAGTGACTTGAGAAAAGTGAGATTTTAATCTGAACTCCTCAGTCTTCGCGAAAACATCCCAAACAACCATAAGCCCTGAATAATGACCTGAGACCAGAAAACGCGAGTTGTTAGAATAAATCAAACTATAAACCGCGTCTTCTTTCAAAGCAAAAAAAAACTCCAGTCTTAGAGTTCTCAAATTCCAGAAAATAATTTTTCCGTTCAAGTATCCTGAAGTTAAAAACTTCAGATCACTGCTGAAGTCCAGGCACTCTGATGAAGACTTTTCTCCTTTAAACGAGTGGTACAGGGAAAGATCTGAAAGGTTAAGCAGAAGAATTTCACCGTCTTGTAAGGAACATGCTAAAAACTCCCCCTGTTGAGGGATTTTCAGTCGATTTATCTTCTTGGAAGCACCTGTGAAACGCTGAGTTTCACCACCTGAAGGAAGTGAAAAAGCTCGAATTGTCTTGTTTTCATAAGCTGCGATAATCGATTCACCGTCAGGAGTGAAACAAATTCGAATTGGGGCATCTTCCACATCATTTATATTCAAAAATAGTTCTCTTCGCTTGAAGTTGTAGATTTTTATCACTTTGTCATAAGAACAACTTGCGATAAACTCCGAGTTTGGACTGAAGCAAACGTCGAAAACAGCTCCGAAGTGATAATCAAGGCAAATCTCTTTTTGGTTTGTAGTTAAATTCCAAATTATCACACTTTGGTCGAAGGAGCCACTGACTAAAAATGTTCCTTCCGAGTTTGAGTCGATTGAAGAGACGATGTCGGAATGACCTTTGAAGTTATAAGATTCGAGCTCTTCGTCAAGGTCCCAGACTTTGATAGTCTCGTCATTCGAGCCGCTTATTAGTTTTTTTGAATCACTTGAAAAGAAAATCGATGTCACTCCCTTTGTGTGACCGTCTAATGCGAACATTAGGGTACCCTTGTAGGTGAGACTCCAGAAATAAATGTTATTGTCATAACTTGAACCAACTAGGATTTCGTCGTTACGAATAAACTTTAAAATACTGACTCGGGGTTGGGATAATTGGAAACATTCAGTCTTTTGGTTGAAATTCCAAAGGATTATTGAACTCTCGTCAGCTCCCGCCAACAATTCACCTTTATCACTAATTGAAACACAAAGAACTCTCTTATTCTCCCCTTTCAACTTAAATTCCATTTCATTTTCTTCTAAATTCCAAACATGCACATGTCGATCATCTGAGCAGCTGATTAAAAAATCTCGAGTTGGATGAAAGCAAACAAAATTAACACTTCCCTTATGCCCTTCAAACTTGACACAAATAGCCCTGTTTTCAATATCCCACAAGTAAACAATAGTCTCAGCGGAGCAGCTTGCTAAAAACTCGTCATTAGGGCAGAAAGCCAAACATTTAACATAATAAGTGTGTCCTAAAAGTGAAAACTTCTCTTTTTTCGACTTGATGCTGAAGACACGAATCGAGTTGTCTTGACAACCAATCGCGAAGTAGTCTTCGGTACTGTCAACTGACAGACAATTGATGCAAGAGGTCTGAGTCTCTATTGAAGCTTCTTCTGAAAGTTTTTTAAGGTCCCAGAATTTTACTTTAAAGTCACTTGATGAAGATATCACGAAGGATGAGTCTTGGGAAAGGTAAACTCCTGTTATTGAGTCGGAGTGACCGGAAAGGGAAAAGACTCGATTGAACTTTTGGTTGAAGGACTCGATTTTGTTTGACTCGATCACTTTTAATACTTTGGTTAGATTTGATGTCTCTGAATCGAGATGGACTTCAGGGTGCACTGATACTTTGGACTGGAAGGCTGATGATGGGTTTGAATCATTTTTGATAACATTCATGGAATTGTGAACGGTTACTGGTAAATGAATAGAGAATAATTTAAGGTTTTTATTGGTGGGTTATTTTTAGTTTGTGGAATAAGTCTTGTAGTTTTTTTGTTTTACGAATAGGTCCAGGAGTTTAATTAAATTAATTCATTTTGGAATGAAATCTTTGGGGTTTATTTGAGGTTAATATGGAGAAAATTTTATTATTACGGAAGATTGATAGGTTTTTTTATCAGTTGGATCAAAAATGCCAATCAATCTGAGAAATTATTAATTTTTTAGACGTTTAAAGATATAAGTCAGAGATTATAACTATTTAGAAAATACCCCTGAATCTTAGTTGAATTGAAATTTAATTGATAATTCACCATTCTTAGTCAAATTTCAAATATTAAATTAGGAAATACTCCATAATTTTAAATAATTTGCTCTTAAGCTAAACAAATGGCTAGATTTGTAAAATTATTGAACCAAGCTTATTAATTTTTTTCCTATATTTACACTTGAATTTTCCGAGTGCCGAACATTAGAACCCTGAATAAAAAATACCTTATAATATGATTATATATAAAAAATACAATGTTTTAAATACATTTCTATTATTACTATACTAATACCTATTCCATCCCAAAATTCCTCTAAAATCCAACTTCAACAACTAAAAACTCGATTCATAACTCTAAAACTCCATCTCAAATAATCCAAAAATCCAAATCAACAATTCAACCCTAACCTACTAACAATTAAAATAACTGAAAAAATACTTAATCTGTAAAATCCATTCTTACAATATGAAACTTAATAAATCTATTCAAAAGTCCTGGGACAAACTTGAAAGTTTTTTCAGTAACAAACTGACTCGTTCTTCATCCAATCGTCCGAAATCATCAAAACCAAACGAGTCCTTTTCTCGATGCATCAATCGTTCAAGGTCGAAATTTCGCAATATATCAATATCAAGCCAGCTGGTACCAGGCATAACAAACTCTCAACTTGAACAATTATATCAAGCAAAATGTTCAGATCTTCAAATATCAGCTCAACAAGGCCACAAGTCAAAATTTTTGACTTTTTGTTCGACTCACTTTCTAGCCAGAGAATTAAAACTTACAGAATTTAGCCTTGGGGTTAATTCTGGAAGAGTTTTAGCTGAAATATTGAAGAAAAATAAGTTTTTTGCTTATGTTAAACTTGGAAGAAATAACTTGGGAATTGAAGGTTCAATCAACTTGTTGAAAGGTCTGATTTTTTCAACTACGATAGTCCATCTCGATCTTTCAAATAATGGAATCTCAGCAGAAGGCTGTAGTTACATCTTAAGAACTCTTCGACTTCATGAGTCAATTGCAAGTTTAAACCTGTCATCTGAAGTTGCATTAAATCGGAATAAACTGGGAAAGCAAGGAGGTGTTGAGTTAGAAGTTTACTTGACCTGTAACCCGATAATTGGAGTTTTGAACCTTTATGGAACTTTTTTAAGTGAAGCAGTATCAGAGCTTGGAAAAGGGTTAAAAGTTTGCAAGAGTCTTGTAAGTTTAAATATTGGAGGAAATATGTTGAGTCCTCAAGATGTTTTAGTGTTGATTGGGTCAGTGTTTTCATCGAATCTGCTTATTTTGAACCTTTCAGATAATGTTATTGGAAATGATGGAGCTTTGACGATTTCAGATATGGTGGCGAATGACTGTATCTTAGAACAGCTCTCATTGAAAAACAACTCGATTAGCCTTAAAGGTTCAAAGGCTCTTTTCGCGTCACTTTACAGCAACTTTCACTTGAAACGACTGGACTTGTCTTGTAACCCATTGAAATACATCTCTGAAGAAACGTCTTATGCCTTGGAAAATAACTATTGTTTAAAAGAACTCAATTTAAGTGACTGCTCATTGAAACAACAGTCGATTAACACCTTGTGCCAAATTCTTCTTAAAAATAAAGGACTGGAATCTTTAAACCTTTCGAGCAATTCTCTTGATTGTCGATCAGTTGTTCCTTTTTGCAAGGTTTTGATAAAAAATCATATTCTTCGATGTTTGAACTTTTCTAGGAATAAGATCAAAAATCCTGGAGCGAAAAGTCTGGCTGAGGCTTTGACATCCAATCAAAGTTTAGTTGAGTTGAATTTAAGAGAAAATGAAATTAAAGACTCGGCTGCTGAAGAGCTCTGTGAAGCAACTCGTGTTCATTCAAACATCATCAAGCTAGGACTAGAACTCAACCTTGTCGGGGCAAAATTCTTACAAATGATCGGTAAAAACCTAAAAAATAACGCAGATAACCAAGCCAAAATTGAACCTAAAAGAGTAAAAATGCAACTTGCTTCAATAAATTTAAATAAAAGTTCATTGGCACAACTGGAGTCCATGAAAGTTCAGACTATTAAAGAAAAGGAAGAACTTTTAATGAAAGTTTCAAAACAAAGTGAAAAACTCGAAGAAGTTCGAAAAGTGGAAAATGCAAAATTCGAAGAACTTCATTCTGAGTACTTATCCCTTAAAAGTAAGAATTTTTTCCTTAGCAAGACTTTAGAGGAACTGGAAATTGAAAAAATTGTAAAAAATATGCAGAAAACTTATAATTTAGGAGAACATGATGAGAAGGTTTTCTTGAATATGATTGAAGAGATAAGAGTGGAAATTTTACAAATGGAAGAAAAAGGTATGGAATAGGAAGTAAAGGAATTGAAAGGAAATGTTGAAATTTCGAAAGAATCTCGAGGGGATCGGTTTTATAGGCTTGAAGATGTTTTGGTTGAGGAAGAGGAAAATAAAAAGAGATCCTTGGAAAATTTGATTCAGATTAAGGAAAAATTTGAAGGGCTGAAAAAAGGACTTGGAAAGGCTAAGGCTAAGAATGAGTTGATAGTAAAGAAAGGGTAAGTTTTAAGAAACTCTTTTAGTTAAGATTGATTTTTATAAAAGATGAATTTATATGATTAGTAAAGAATTTAATAGAGTTAATTATGAAAAAAATATCAGATGTTTTTTGATAATGCTGTAATTTAGTGGTTAATCTTATATGACAGAAAAAGGCTCTATATAACTCATAAATAAAAGTTTTAAAGTAGCACAATCCCGATCTTTTAAATTTTATCATCAAAAGTTTCATCTAGATCAACCCTTTTAACCTTCACTTGATTACTAAATAGGTTATTGAAGAATCTTACTCAAAGTAATTGTTTTTCTAGATAATCTTTAGTAAAGAATATTATTGAAATTGATTGATGATTAGAAACACATTAAGTATTTTTGATACTTAAATAGAAAATCTCAATAAACACCAAATTTCTGATGAAGTAAGTTAGAATTGTTAGAAATAAGTAAATTTTAATTTATATCAAAATTAAGATCTAAACTTATAGAATAGTTTAGAATTTCTCCTGATGCAGGATTTTAATGAGATTTCAATTGATTCCTAAATACCAAAATATAAAATTTAATTTCATCATTTCAATAACAGGCATCTTTATTAATAGCTTTTAACCTAAAGATTATTAACACTTTTGTTAATTTTCAATAGTATATAAAGTGTTATTTGAAGTCATAAAAATATAAAGTACTTTAAATGTTAGTATCAAAAGATCTTGAGGTATTAACATGGAAATATAAAATTGATACTTTTAGTTAGGATTTATATGTATTGAAGAAATATAGATTGAATAATAACCTGAAAATTAAAATATTCAACAGAGAAGATCATCAGAATTTGATAAACATAGAAACTTCAACTGCTTAGTTCTAAATAGATAATAATCACATAATATCAGAAACCTAATAAATTTTAGCAATTATATAAACTACATTAAATAAATTTCGTGAAACCTGGAAGGCCATTGTTCTTGTGAATGATGATTTTTATATAAATAAGCTAAAAAATTCGTGTTTTAATCTTTTAATAATTGATTGAATTAAATTCATTCGTGATTCACGGAAAAAGTGTCTTAGAATCTCTAACTTGATAATTTTTTATCATAAAATGCAAGATATCGAAACATTTTCGATCTGTGTACTTGGAGATCGTCGTGTAGGAAAGACAACTGTAATGAAAACCTTAACTCAAGATACGATTTATGAACCAAGTCCTTTGAACCTCTTTGTATCTGAGTATCAGAATCGCTACTTTGAATGGTGGGACTTTTCAGGGAATCCGAAGTATGTTGACTTACGCCGTTCGTTTTACAAGTTCTTTCACGGATACGTCCTAGTTTTTGACATGAGCAATAGAAACTCTTTCAAGAACCTAAAAAAGTGGGAAAAAGAGATCCGTCCATTTGTAAATGAATCAGGAGCTCCGACTATAATCGTAGGGACAAAGCAAGACAAAGGAGTCTCAGAAAAGCTAAATCGAACTTTTACCATTGTATCACAAGGTAAACTCATTGCAGATGACTGGGAAAAATTCTTCGCTAAAGTCGCTCTGACCGACTCGAAGCGAATAAAAGAACTGAATGACGGACAAGCTATTCCAGGCAAGGACCGTGAAAGTATTTTGAAGAAACTTCCGAAGATTTTTAATGCTTATAAAACTTAAAGGTTTATCTCTGGGTATTAAGAAAAAGTTATTTGTTGATTATACAGCCCTCAATATCAAACATTATTACTTAAAAGTCAATTTGGTTTGAGAAGTACTTTTTTTGGGGATAGGCATAGGTGTTCTATTAATGACGATTTCTTCCTCAGAGCTATAATCCTCCGTCAAGATTTTTCCTCCTTCAACAAAATTCCTAGTTTTCATGACTTTTCTCCTTAAAACAACAGGAATCGTGGGGACATAAAAGTCTTGAATTCCTTTATCTTTTTTATTTTTTTTCAAATCCTTAACCTTTTCATCTTCCTTATTTTTCACACTTTTGAAGTGTTTTCGATCAGGAAAAGGTGTCCCTTTTCTCCTAATTTTAATTTCATGTGCAGGAGTATTTTCATTATTTTCTCCAAACCTGACCTTCTTGCAATTACTTTCCTTTTCCACAATTTTCACCCGATTATTAACTTCAAGAGTCCCTTTTTCCATTTCCTCATTTTTTTCATTTTCACATTTTTCATTTTCACATTTTTCAAAAATTTTCATTTCAAGTCCTTCTTCCAAGTTCCTAACAACTAAAGGTCTAGGACATATTGTTTCCTGTTTCACCGTCGACGAGTTAAAAGCAGAGCCGGTGAAGATTTTCCTTTTCTGCTGCAGATAAACCCCACTATCAGCAGGAGGATAAACAATTTCACCCGTGACATGAAACTCTTCCTTATCCTCCAGTTCTTTTCGATACATTTCATTCTTATCCTTAACTTTACTAAGGGCATAAAGAACAGACCCATTCACTTTTTCATTGAAAATTTCAACTTTGTTACCAAAAAATCTAGAATACAAGGCAAAAACTCCTTCTAAAGGCAAAAGACTTTCAATCTTCTTCGCAGCTTCACTCAAAGAGCACTTCAATCGTCTTGAAAGCATTGTTTTCGAAAGGTATCCTTTGCTGTTTAAAACAAATAAAGCTGTTTCCCGCTCGTCCATTTTAATTAAAAGAATTATTTAAAGTCACGATTTTTGCGTCAAGTTTCGCGAGGGTCGCTTCGTATTTCGCGACTTCTCTTGCGTGATTCGCTGCAGAGTCGTTCATTCGCTCTTGCATCGCGTCTACCCTGGCCTCAGCTGCTTGGAGCTTGACTTGAAGCTCGATTAGGTTGCTCTTTGACTGAGGGCGAAAAGTGGAGGCAACACTTGCACGACTTAGTTGAATTCCGAGTCTTTCGACTTCGGCTAAAAGTTTTTCGCCTCTTTTTTGGAGATTCGATTTTTCGTTGTCGTCTTCTAGATGGTCCAGGTTTAGCTTTTCGAGTTCTTCTAGAGGAAGATAGCCTTGGTTTAGTTCTAATATGATTTGGACTTGCTTTTGTTTTTCGTGAAGAAGGGCTTTTCGATGCTTTAGACTGTAGACTTCTGCTTCTGAGGCTTTGTCTTTTTGGATTGTTCTGGATTTAGCGATTTGAACTTCGAATTCTTTGATGAGACCGTCGAGACTTTTCACGTTTTCTCTTAATGATAAGGCTTGTGGGAGTTGGTCTTTGAGACTTAATGTGTGAAACTCAAGCTGTGACTGTGCCTCTTTAACCTTTTCCACTTCATTCTTCAGCAATTCCAATTTCTTTTTCTTTCCCTCAATTTTCCCCCAATCTCTCGCAAGTTCATCATAAACCACTCTCTGATGATTAAGTCTTCTCTCAGTCTTCACAAGCATTTCTCTTAAAATACTCAAACCTTGAGACGAGTTACTCAACATATCAACTTTGATATGAAAATCTTCAACACTTGACAAATTTCCTATTTTTTTTTCAATTTCCTTATTTTGCACTTCAAGAAAATCTTTTTCCTTTTTAAGTAAAGCAACTTCTGCACCTAAAGACCTGATGGCATTACTAAGATCATCTACTTTTTTCATCCATTCCTGAAGTTCATCTGCTTTTTCACGAAGAAGACTTTCAAGTGCAGTAGTTTTATTTTTAATGATATTTTCATCTATTTCATAATGATCAAATGAAACTTTTAAGAACTTTCTTTCGTTTTCAATGATTTTTTCCTCAGTTCCCGAGAAATTCAATGAAAATAAAAGAGTCACTGAGCAGGTCTCAGCCTTTGTTGTTGGATGTGTCAAGTGGTAGGTCTCTCTGATTGACGCATTGTCTCGAAGGGCTGCGAGTAGTCTTCTGGTTATCACTAAAGAGTAAAGTCCTTGACATACACATTTGGAAGGGTCTGGCTTTGAACTCATTTTATGTCCTTGCACTTCGATTGCACCTAGTTTTATTATTATTCGGTTTGAAAGGCTTGCTTTGAAGTTGAAATAACTTTTCAGGAACTTGTTGCTGAAGCCGAAAAAAATGTCTGTTCTTTGCTTTTCTTTTGACTTTTGCTTTGATGGGTAACTGGTTTGCTCGACTTCTGCTTGGATGAACCAGTGGGACTCTTTTGTGAACTCAGCGTTTAGGAGGTTTAAAATGATCTCCATTTGAGAAAGATTATTAGGGAGGTTTATTTTAAGGGATTATGAAAGATTTTTAGAGATTTAGAAAGTTTCAAGGTTTTGGAGTTTATGGATTTTGGTTTAGAGGGTTTAGGGGATTGGGTTTAAGTATTTGGGTATAAGGTGATTTCGTTTAAGTAATTATGAGGATTTTATGTGAAAAGGTTCGAGATTTAATATCTGAAGTTTTCGAGGAATTATTAGTCGATATATTTTATTTAGCAGGTTTTATCATTATTTAAAAATTATAATTTTGTTATTTAAACAGGTTTCATCTTCGGGTTATTTTCTTTGTTTGAAGAACATAAATCATTTGTTATTTTCATGAAGTTCTTGCTAGCGACTTGAGCACTGGATAACTTATAAGCCATGTTCATATTTTCATGAAGAAGTTTTTTGATAATTTCTTGGTACTCTGGGTTTTTCTTAGTTTTCTGTGATTTTCGGCAAGTTTTTATCAGAGATTTTTTCCAGATGATAAAAGAAAAACGAGTTAATCTTTTAGTTGTTAGAAGCGAGTTGAGAAGTACTTTTATAGCTTTTTTCCGAAGAAACTGATGAAATTCATTTAAATCGTTTTTAATTGATTTTTTTTCTATTTTGCTTGAAAGACGACTCCAAATAAACCATGCTGATAGTTTGTCTCTTTTTTCCTTCTGAAGAACGAGAAACTTCAAAACTTTTAAAGGAAAGTCTTTCTGGTCAAAGCTCGGAGTCAATTTTTTGTAGTTGAATGGAAGGATTGAAGGGTCTGAAACTTCAAATTCAATTGAATCTTGAGGAATTCTTAGAAAGATCGGACTTTCAACTATTAAAGTTTCTGGAAAATTTTCAGAATTTTTAGGTTTTTTCAAGCTTTTAAAAGAATTTTTTAGGATTTTTTTCTTGAATATTTTGAATAAATTTTTTAGTTTTGATTTTAAGACTTGTGTTCGTGATTTCCATAATGAAAAAATTCGGGATTTTAATGAAGTAAATTGTTTTTGGACTATTAGAACCTTGACTGTTGATTTATAAGATTTTTTTATTTTAAGAGATTTTTGAAGTTTTTGCTCTTGTTCGTCGATTAAATGTTCGGAATAGTCTGCAAGTCTTAAAAGTTCTTCACAGTCATTTTGTAATGAAGATGTTTTTAAAGACATAAAATTTATTTTTAATCGGTTGAAATAAGAAGAAACTTTTAAAAAAATTTTCAATTTAGAGAGTTTTTCGAGGTTTTTAAAACATTTCGGTTTTTTGTGAGACAATCCAAAAAAACTAAGAATAAAAAAACTTGATTTTAAATTTTCCCTTGTTTTTTTATTTATGAGATTTGAAATTCTTTCTAATATTCGAACTTTTGATGAAACTTTAGTTTTTTTCACTGAATCAAAGAAAAATTTTAATTTTTTCAGAGTTGTTCCTTTAAAAACTTTAAAAAGTCGTTTTAAGTGATTCTTTTTTTTCATATTTTCGATTTTTTTCGATGATTTGATGAAGGTTTTAAGTTTTTTCGCCACTTTTTCTTTCAGAAGTCGAGAAAATCTAAAAAAAATTTCATGAGCTCGACTCTTTTTTTTCACTTGTCTTATCCAGTGACTGAAAAAAGTTTTATATTTCGACATTTTGCATTTCATGAGAACAGCTGAAACCTTATAACAAAAATTTTCATATTTTTCAGTTTCCATCATTTCAACAAATTCTGAAAATCCTCTAAAAATTTTCCATGACTGGAAACATTTCCCAGTAAGTTCTTTTCCTTTACTTTTCAACATTTTTATGATTTTCAAAGAATCCTTAGAAAATTTCTCATTTTTCTTTATTATTTTTACCTCCACAGGTGAACCTACAACAATTTCTTTATTATTTTGATAACTTTCAGTGTTTTTTCCTATTTGAATCGATTTCCACTTGTAAAAAGTCTTCGCTTTAATCAAGGCCTTCTGAAAAAAAAAGTCCTGAACCCTTCCAAAAATATTTTTTTTAGAAAATCTTCCAAATTTTTTCCATTTATTGAAAAACTCTCCTTTTAACCCAAGTATTTTTTTCTGGCTGAAGGCAAGTGCAAGTTTTAAAGATTTATTCAGCATTCTTCTCTCAAAAGCTCCTAAAACAAGCCCGGACTCTTGAATCATTGAGTTAGCAGCGAAAAGACTCTCTTCCAAGAATTGATTTGTTTTTGTCATAAGTAAACTCTCGTCTTTCACACTTTTGAATAGCCGAAATCTACAGTTTTTATAAAATTCTCTGAAATATAACAATTTTTCTTTTGTTTTTCGCATTTTTAAGAATTTTTCAAGATATTTTCTTTTTAATTTACTTTTAAGTCTGCTTACTGAAAGCATTTGGAAGGCTTTTTTGAGAAGAGAAAATTTGTTGAAGGCGATTTTTTCGAGAATTTTTGGATTTAAGTGATTTTTAGAGTTTTCGGTTGGGAGTTCTTGGGTGATAAGGAAAAATGTCTGGAGCTTTAGTTTAAAGAAAGGTGAGACAAGTTTATTGCAGAGGTTTTTAAGTAATTGTTGTTTTTTTTGCTGTGATTTAGTTACCCTGTACCAGTGGAAAAGTGATTTTTGTTTCAAAGGCCTGATTAAATAGTTTTTTATTGTTTTTAACCTTTTCAATGCAGATAATTTGAATTTTTTTTCGATATTTTCACCATTTTCCTCACGGATTAATTCGAACTGTTCAATTAAATAATCCTTTTCCAGTCTCTGTTCTTCATGCAGCTTGCACAAATCATTGATATTCATGTCTAGAATTTTATGTTTCCAGGCATTGAAATTTGTTAAAAGTGAAATTTTTGACTTTCTTCCAACAACTCTTTTGAAAGATTCTACCTTTTTAATAGAAAATTTTGAAAAAGATTGAAGAAGCTTCATTAAATCTCGGCATTTGTTTCCTAATATTCTTCTCAGATTTTTTATAAATATTGAAGTGATGAGCTGTTTTTGTAAAGTTTTTATTTCCTTTCTTTTAATTTGAAATTTTAAGATTTTTTCATTTTTTGAAGAGATTTCATTAGTTTTCTCTGAAACTAGTTGAGAAAGTGAGAAAAGCTTTAATGAATTAAAAGCTGTGGAAAAAAGACTGTTTTTCAAATGATAATTAAAGACTTTTCTCAAAAGATTGGATAAAAAGTTGAATTTCTGTGAAAGATTCACAGATTTCCAGAATGTGAAAAACTTTTTCTGTGAGAGTCTCGAAGAAATTTTGATAACTTTTTTTAGGAGCTTCTGATTTTCTTTAAATTTTTTGGAGTTTTGTTTGGACTCGTTTAGCTTCTCTTCAAAAGTGATTCGATTTCGGAAGGTTTTATAAGTTTGAGGCTTTCTGAAGGTTTCAGAAGTTCTAAAAACTTTGATTTTGTCAAAAGTATTTTTTTTAACTGGAATAACAGCCTGAGCAACAACTTTCAAAAACATTAAAGTCGAGATCTTTTTAGCTGATTTCACTTTTTCCCTAAATAAAATTCCTTTCAACTCAAGAAACTTTTCCTTGAACCTAAGATCTTGTCCTGTAGTTCTAATAGGACTGATACTTTTCATCACTTCATCACTTGTTTTCTTGTCAACCTTTATATTTCCAATCATTTCTCTCAATTCTCTGATTTGCTTTCTTAAGTCTCGATTTTCTTGATACAACATTTTCGTGACTGAAGGACTATCTTTGCCTATTTCTCGATTTTGAGCTTGAGTGAGTTTCAAGTCAAGTTCAGCTTTTTCTATTTGCGATTTTCTTATCAGATCCTGCAGTCTTCTTATCTCATCTTTGAAACCTCCCTGATTCACATCAAGATTTGAATCGATTGATGACCTGGTTGTTTTGAAAGGTGAATAATTGCTACTCTGGGTCTGTTTTTCATAAATTCTCATTTTTAAATTTGAATCTTTCTTATTCAATGTATCGATTTCAGGAAAATATTAACCGGGTGTTGGAATGAAACAAGGTTTAAGAGGGTTTATAGCTGGAATGCTTCAGGTGTTATTTTTTCTACTCTGAGGGCTTATTACATTCTTAGAAATTAACACCCTAACACCTGAGCCTAACTTCGAAAATGATCATAATTTGAACTTTTAATTTCAATGAGAAAATTTTGGTTAAAGTTTAATGAGTGATTAGTTATTGAAAAGATTAGAGAATTAATTAACTAACTTCAATGATATGAATCAAAATAAAAAAATTATTTACTAATTTCTAATCACTATGATATTTAAATATTACTGCTTGTTTTTAATAGAAGAAAAAATTGTACTTTTGAGGAAAGATTTATATAGGATCAAATTTTTTCACTAATGTAAATTTTATTTTGTGGACCAATGAATTTATATCATTGATAATGAATACTTCAGCACTGTAAGGTCCATGCATGATTATTTGATAAAATCAAAACGATATTAAATACCTTGAATAAAAATCAATGATGAAAGAATCTTTATTTTAGGAATGTTTAAATGTTTGTGATTGATTCAATTAGCTGATGAAATCCTCTAATGAATTTAATTTATTTTCTTGTCTATACCATAAGCTTAATTACAAGAATTAAATCACTTAATAGTTTTAATATATAAATTATTAATTAAGATACTTGATTATTATTTTGCTACTAAATCTAAGAGTCATTATTATGTATAAAACTTTCTTGTTAATTACTTTAGTTGACATAAGATTTTTCTTCCGAAGTTCATAGGTTGTTTAGTTTAATGACCTTTCCAAATTTACTGCAATATAGTATAAAATCATCGATCTATAATAAATATTTTACTAAAATAACTCTTGATCATGAAAAATGAGTTTACAATAGACTAATCATTAAACAGGAATCATTTATATCTTATAACATTTATCTAATAATTAATAAATCATGCTTCATAAATAATAGCGGGAAATTATGAAATCCTCACAGTATTCATTCAATTACTCAAGAAATTTATTTAACTGATTTAAGCCTAAACTTGAAAAGATTATAATATTACCTTAAATCTTGCTATAATCAACCTAAGATTACTATATCACATTCGCTTTAGAACAATACCACAAAAATTGAATCAAAGATAAAATTACCTAATTTCACAATGTATAATTATGAAAACTACACCAATCTGTAAATATTCATCCTATTGATTAGGCTATATTTTATCAAAAAACTACTCAAGGTTTTCTTATATTCAATAATATTTATATATGCTTTAGGAAATTTGAACTGGCCTAACAAAATAACCGCTTCTTCAATACTAATCATATGAAATTAAAATCGAACCTCGACTTGCAAAATTTTATAGAATGAGAAATCTTGATTTATTTTAAGAAAATGATATAAGTATTTAAATCACTATGATATAAATTATTCAATCAAAAGTTTTCCGATAAAATAGTTTAGAAATCTTAATCTATACTTCCTTTCAAATTTTTTAGTAATAATCGAAATTGTTATTTGTTGATGAAACTCTAAATGATATTAAATTATTTATATGAAATAATTCTGTTAAGTCTGCAATCTAGAATCTAAAAAAAACATCAATACGCCTGCATATTTGGTTGGTACCTAAGATAAACTTGATAAAGTTTATTAATGATAAGATTTTCCATTCTACATTTGTTTTGTTAGACTATAATCAAATGTCAAAAAGATTTAAATATCCAATTGGATCAAAAATCGGTATTTAAATTATAGCCTTATGGGGATTGGATAGTAAAATGACTAGAGACTTGTCTTAATCTTTTACTGGAACTTTCAAGCTTAAAGATACTCAGACTAAGATAAATTCACTTTTACATTTTGAATTTTTATTAATTTTTAAACTTGATACAATCCTAGATGTTCAGTTTTACGCTGTTTGGATTGAAAGTATTTGATATCTTTGGATTCAATAAGATATTATAAAATATCATACGATCATTAATTTTGATTTACTATAAGGTTAGTTTTTCTTCGTTTATTGATTGGAAGCTGAATAGATTAAATTCAGTCTAAACCAGGTTGAGAAATCAATATTCTGAGAATTGAATAATGGTTTATTATACATATTAAGTTTAATGATTAATGAAACTCTTTATGTTAATTTATTTTTTTTTTAGATTGGAGACTTGTAAATGATTATCTATAAAATACATTAGACTTCTATATAGGTGCATATAATTTCAGTTTTTATTCTGGCTTAGTAGCTGCAGATATAAGTTCACTGATTGAAAAAATGATGAAACGTAAATAATAGCTAAAATATTTGAATTTATATTGAGACTACTATCTCTAATATTATTCAATAGCATTGATTTGGGTGCTTTTAAGGATGATCAATATATTAGTGATTAAAACCTAATATTTCAACAAAGCAAGCCTCTATATCTAAATCCCTACTCAAAACCCCAACTAATAAACTTCCAAACCTCAAAAGCTTATCCTTAAAACTCTTCTCATTCCAAAATTTTCAAAATATTTAACTAAAGCCTTGATTATCCCCTATTCCCAATCTTCAGTTATCCAAACGAGTAATTAATTTCGAAAGCCTCAAGTTAAATTGCGTTAACTTAACTTTATCCACAGGACTTTCACTTCTTTGGTTGATTTTTTCAATCTTAAGTGTAGAACAAAGTACTTTCGTCATCAAAATATTAGTTTTTCTAGTGTTTTCCAAAGCGACTTCCGCCGGTGACGAGAACTTGAAAGGCATGAACATGTTTTTTTTAGTTTTGTTGAATGCACATCGAGTCGACTTAAGAGGCGAAGGTGTCCGTGCAAGTAATTTCGACATATAAACTGGAATACTCGGTAAATCCTTTGATTGAACCAAGTTTTCTTCAGGACTTTCAACGTTTTTCAGCTTGTGAGTCGATTTTTTAAGCCTGGGGTTAAATCTAAGTTCAGGATTTTCAGTGAAAAGCAAAGAATGATGAATGATTTTCGCCTTTTTCCCTAACATCGGAAAGTTTGGAGATTTTCTATGTTCTTGAATATCGTTTAACATTTATAACTTGAAAAGAAAAATCATCTAATGTAAAGTGGTTAAAACTACAAGAAACTCTATCTTAATTAACTTACATGATTTCTTTGAATTCTGAGGATATTACTCAATTTTTTATTCTCATCTCTTAACTTTTTCTTCTTTTTAACTAAATCAGAGATCTTGTCAAGTAACTTCTGCACGTAAAGACCGATTTGATTGTGCACCATGTACTCGGTGCCTCCAACATGTCGGGAATACTCTGCATTAAAATCAGGAAGTTGACTGAAAGAGCTGAGTCCACTTTCCAAGGTAGAATCACTTAAAAAATGCTCTTCATATGGCTCAGTCTGCACCTCGACGTTAGTCATTTGACGGTTCATCAGATTAAAAATCGCTAAATCTTGTTTATTTAGTTCATTTTTTAAGTTTTCAATATTTTTTAATAGCTCTTCATTTTCTTCTTTTACTTTAATCACCTGACTTTTGATACTTTCCAGTTCATTTCGGCCTTTTTCATAACTTTTCACAAGACCGAGTCGTTCATTTTCCCTTCCTTTCAAGACATTTATAGCGTTTTCGTATTTATCACAAGAAAAATGAGAGTCTTTATTTTCTTCAAGTTGACAGTAGCTGATAAGTTCTTCAAATAAAGCCTCGAGGCTGCTTTCAGGCTTAGTTGAAGACTTTCCACAGTAATTTTTTTCACTAATTTTTTCCAAGTCGAGTTTTGCGATATTTACAACTCTTTTACCGAAAATTTCTTCATTTTCTGCATCTTGGGAAGTTTTCAGCATTTCGTCTTGAATCCTTTCGTCAAAGCTTTCATCTTCGTTTAGGTCGTCTTCGATTTTTGAGTTGCCCCAGTCGGGACTTGCGTAGTGCAATTTTTCCTTGTTTTTGTATTCTTTGATCACACTTCGATAACGACTTGATTTTATTTTTCGAAGTTTCTCTGGTGAGCGGAAGTAAAGACCTAGTGAGATCTCGAAAAAGTCTTTTGGGAACTCCTCGGCTGAGGTAAATGCGAATGTTGACTGGAATAAAAGGGTGACTGGGTTGTTTTCGATGTTGATTACTACTAGACTGGAGTTTATGTTCAGTGCTTGAATGTTTTCAGCGGTTTTCAACTGGTTGTCGCTCAGGTCAAGTTCAATCAAATTATGAAGATGCTCAATTCCAGAAAGTGTTCTTAGTTTGTTGTTGTTAACATAAAGACATTTCAGCTTTGAAAGACTAGAAAGCGATTCAATAGATTCCAGCCGGTTAAAAGAAATATCAAGAGTATGAAGAGAGGTTAGCGACACAAGGTTTTCATCAAGGTTGTCAAGAAGGTTTTCGCTGAGGTTCAGACTTTCTAACTGACGGGGAAGAGGGTAAAGGGAAGAGATTTGATTATCACAAAGGTTCAGTTTTTTTAGGAATTTTAAAGAGAATAACTCAGAAACTGTTGATGTCAGAAGATTACCTGAAATGTCCAACTCTGTCTAAGTAAAAAGTACCAGGTTTTTATACCGCTCAAGACCTGCCAAGTCACTTTTCCGACGGTTGGAGATTTGAAGAGAAACAAGGGCTGAAGGGTTTTTGTAGCAAGGGAGGTCTAAATTCATTATTATTTAAGAATGCTTATTCTAAGGAGTGATGATTTGATGATATCAAGAAGGATATTAACAAGAATTTTAATGATGTAGATTTTTCTTGAGTAGTTTAAAGAAAAATTATCATCTTTTAAAAAAACTCATCATTTTCAACTTTTTTCCAAAATACTTAAAAAACCCTGTTAAACCAAAAATAACAAAATTTATTTCTTCACAAGTCAAAAAATCCTCATTTCCTACAAGATACTATAAATCCATTAAACTATTAACCATCAACTTCAATCCCCAACTTCGGCGGGCGAATCCTTCGAGCAAGTAAAGCTTCCCAATCCATTTTCCTAAAAAACGGGTGTCTTTTAATCTGTGAAATTTGAGGTCTTTTCGCCGGTTCTTTATTCATAACACTTCCAATAAAGTCCCTAGCATGTCCAGAAACAAATTCAGGAAAAGACAATTTCCCTATTTTGATATTTTGAAACAACAAGTCAATATCATCAGAATAATAAGGAGTCTTTCCAGTGAGTAGTTCATAAAGCAGAGGTCCAAGTCCATAAATATCAGAAGCGGCAGTGGCTCCTTTTTTCGCTACTATCTCTGGAGGAAGATATGCAGGAGAGCCGGCCATTGTCATGGCCGGGTTGATTTTATTCACCTTTTCCTTCGCAAGGCCAAAATCAGCGAGTTTCACGTGAAAGTCAGAAGCGATGAGGACATTTGCAGGTTTTAAATCACGGTAGATGATGTCAGCTTCATGAAGGTACTCAAGTGCCAAGATCACTTCCGCCAAGTAAAAACGTGCGACATTCTCCTCAATCTGCCCTTTTTTCTCAAGAAGCCCAAGAAGGTCACCATTAGGACAAAGTTCTAAAATCAAATAAAGGTACTTAGGTGTTTGAAAAGCGTAGAACAATGGAACAATAAATGGGTGATTTAATTGTTTCATTATTTTACATTCACTTATCGCGTACTTCAGTTGTTTTTGCTTTTGTAAAGCAGGTTTACTTAAAGACTTCATTGCAAATATCTGTCCATTGTTGAGTTTAGAAACTTTGTAAACTATTCCAAAAGACCCACTGCCTATTTCTTCCATTATGGAAAAAGAGGAAAAGTCGACTGATTCACTTTCATTCGCGACGCGATTTGTAGAGTCAGTTGACTCGTCTTCATTAGTTTCTTCAGCAGGTTCATTAATTTGTTCAACAATGCCGTTTTGTTTATTGACCATGTAAAACTCGACAGCTTTCTTAATGCGGTCAACCCATTCAGCAGTAAGAGCTTCGAACCTAGTGTAAAATTTCATGATAGCCTTTGAAGTTTCAATGCTAAAGCCGTATTGATTCTTTCTTCTGGTCTCAAGACGGACATCTTGAACATCAATAGTTCTAATAAAGATCTCAGGTTTCATCTTATCCATGAACTGTTCTTTACTTGAAAATCGATTAATTATCCCGTTTTCAACATCAAGATATAAAAAAACCAACTTGTCGTTAAGACTGAAAGAATTCACCATCAACACCTCACTGCAAAAAGGAGCAGGCATTTCATTATCGCTATATTTTTTAAGCTGGTTTTTTCCACAATAAACAGCCCAAAACTCGAAAATCTCCTCGTTTTTCGCTAATTCTATCGGCTTGCGACCACGATGATCGTCGATATTTAAACAGGCTCCTTTTGATAAAAGCATTTTTACTACTTCAGTGTTTCCAGCTTCACAAGCTAAATGAAGAGCAGTTCCTCTGAATCTGGTCTTTTTATTGATTAATAAACTGAATGAGTCGAGTAAGGCTGAAACGATTTCATTTCTTCCGAAATAAGAAGCGAGTTGTAATGGAGTCCATTCATCGATTGTTACTTTATTGACGTTCACACGCTTTTCTAGTAATAATTGAACGAGTTTTACTTCACCTGATACACATGCGTAGTGAAGAGGACTCCATTTGTTTTCTTCAACGCTGTTAAAGACGTCTTCTTCGAGGTTTTCTCGCTCGATTAGGTCTGCTGCATCTTGAAGAAGCTGAAAGTTTCCTAGTTTGCAGGCACTCATTATACTTGCTGATGGGTTTTCTGAAGATAAAAAGTTGGCAACTGAGAAGTTGTGAAAGGCCATGCTTGTGCTCATAAGACTGTCTTTTCTCACAGTCCTAACCATTTCCAAAAGCTTGAGTTTCAAGACCGGATTATCTTCAGAAATAAAAAAAGACAGAGGCCAAGAGTCAGTAAGTAAAATCGTGATTCCAAATCGATTCGTTGCCAAATGAAAACAATTCAAAGGCACTCCAATAACCGCCGAAAGTCTTTTCCTTACATGAGCAACTTCCCAGTCCAGACACAAATCAATAAAAATCTTTTTAGTCCTCGCGACAGAGTTAGGAACTTTAATTAGAACTTTCATTTATACTCTTATTAATTAACTACTTCTTCGACCAGGTTCTGAAAATTCCGTCAATTCCAACTGCGCCGAGTCCAGCAATGAAATTTTCTGCACATGTCCTTCAAAACTATCAGCCAAATTTTCGCTATCACTAAAAATTCCACTGATATCGACATTACTATGAGCAGGTACTCCATAAGTCTCTAAAATATCTTCAAGTTCATCAACATGAATACAAACAATGCGTTGTTCAGGGTCATACTGAAGAGCTTCAAGCAATACCAAAAGGTTTTCCTTTGAAATCTCAGGAATTCCAATATTCTTCAAAGCTTCAATAAAGTCCTCTGCTACTATAAGGCCGCCTTCATCAAAAGTAAAGATTTCTCTGACACTTTTCTTGGATTGAATGAGTTTATTCGCGATTTGGTCTAAGTGCTTTTGGACCATTAAAGTTTTTGGGTCTTCTTGTGAGTCTTCTGAGTTGGAATAGGCCTGAAGGAACTGCTTGTAAGGAACTGCGTTTAGTTCCATGTTGTGAGAATAAAAAAGAACTACCAGGTAGTCCTTAAGGCGACTTGTTATCGTGATTTGATTGGACTCTAGGCCTGAAAAGAACTCTTCAAGTGGAATTGTTTCTTTGTTTTCGGTGTCGATTCTTTGACAGAACTTTTCAATTGATTCTTTATGTTTTCCGACAAGACTTAAAAGATAGTTGTCGAAACTTTCCTCGTCACTTGATGTGAAAACTTGCCAGTCTGATAAGGATGAGTAGAATTTTTCGATGAAGGATGAATAAGGAAGGCTTTTTTCACCTGAAAATAAAGAATCTACTAAAAGGGTTGCTTGTTTTCTTGAAAAGTTAAAGGGTGAGTTTGTTAAGAGAAGAACTATTTCTTGGTTGTGGATTGGCTTTGACGATGAGGCTCCTGCTCCTAAAAGGGCCTCGATTAGGTTTTCTTTTGGAATACGGTGAAGTTGCATTCGAAGGTTTAGGTGTTCGAATAGGTCTAAAACTTTTTGCTCACGGGAGTCTTTTGATACTAAGGAAAAATCGTATGTGTTGAAGTAGTCGACCAGTTTCTTCATCGAAATTTTCAGAGATGTCTCCGATTTGATATAGTTCAGGACCATATCCAAGTCATCTTGCGTAAGACTCTCATCCTGTTTCTTCAAAGCATTAAAAAATTGTTTACTTTCAATAATATCACCCTTAGCAAGACCCATCAAAAACTCATTAACCGTTATTTTCTGACTTAACAAAATCGCATAAAGCACTTGAAGACATTTAGGCGGCACAAGTTTTGACTTTTTTTTCTGCCTTAAAGATTTAAGTTCTTTAAACAAGTCCTGTATCAAAGTATTACTCTCATCTAATTTCAACTTAAGAACAGTAACTTCCTTTTGCTTATCCTTCAAAGACTCTTTCAACTTTTCAACTTCTTCAGCAAATTTTTTCTCTTTAATCGAAAAATTTTTTTTAAGACTTTCAAGTTCTTTAGTAGCTTTGGAAAATTCTTCTTGAAACTTGGGAGTCTTTTCACGTTTAGCCTGATGATCCCCTTTAATTTTATCTTTAAGTTTCTGTATTTCCTTATTATTTTCTTCTATAATTTTCATAAGGTTCAAAGTTTTGCTATCATTATTTTCAAAGCTTTTATTTATTCCAGATTCGTTCATTTCTTTATCTTTAAGTATTTCTTCAAGACTATGTCTAAGCCGTGTGCATTCATCCATATAAGCCTTGACTTCAAGTTCAAGTTCTAAGAACTTGCTAAGTTTCATATTGTGTTTTTGTTTTCCTATTTCCAAATTCTTATTTTCAATCTCTTGTCTCAAGTCCTTGATAGTTTGTTTAAGTAATTTTACCAGGTAATTATTGCAACTTGGATTTAAAGTCCCTGAAAGTTCTTCTTTTTTTTGCAATTCTTTTTCCAGTTGTAAAATTTTCGCTTTATATCTCATTATCACTGACTTCTGGTCATTCACCTTCACCTTCAGGGCCATGTTGTCATTGTAGAGCTTTTCTTTGTCTACTGAGATTTTTGTTGGACGTAACTTTGATAAAATCGGGGTCTGACGTTCTTTTCCTAAGATTCGCTTTGGCTTGGGACTTGGGTTGCCTCTTGAAAAGACTTTTTTTTGGCTTTTTGGGTTTTCGAGGTCGATTTTTTTCGCTGTTAGAGGACGACTTTCGTTTAGAAGCCAACTGTCTCGGAATGAATCGTCGATTGGACTTTTAGAGCTTTTCATGATGATTATTATTGAATTGTTGGAAGTTTGAAATTTGAAGAATTAGAATTGATTGGATTTTTGGTTTAGGCTGGAGAGGGTTGGGATTTGGAATGAGGATCCGTGCAGGGATTGGCTTTGGGATTTGAGTTTGGGCTTTATGGAAAGTTTGGAGAATGGTGAGGGTTTAGAGATGTTTATTTTTGGGCTCATTTTTTTAGTGATTTTTTGGAAGTTGGGGGTTTGTTTTATGGGTTTTAAGGAAGATTAGGAGATTTGGATCTTGATTAGTTTAGGTGATAATAAAGATAGTTTTTATAATCATGATATTACATCCGAAGAGAGCAAGACCTGATTAATCTTTGATAAAAATGGATTTAATTTGATTTTAATCACCTAATATCTTAACAATGAAATGATAAAGTATTGATTGTTCTGCTAAATTAAAATATTTCACTAATCAGTTCTCAATAAATTCCTAAAATTCCTCTAACTATCATCTAAAAATTAATTAAACCCCTTTAATAATTTCTGATTTCCTAAAAATAATTTACCATAACTAAAAGCTCTTAAAAACTCTCAAAAAACTCAACAAATCCCACAAAAAAAAAATCAAACCTCCAAACCCAAAAATCCTCAACATTCTTCTCCCTCCAAACAAAACCAGCTAAAACCCTTCACTACCCAATTCAAATCCAGCTCCTGATGAATTAATAAAACTAAAATGGACAGACAACGATCAAGAACTCGAGCAGCTTTAATCCTGAGCATGATCTTCATGTTTTACATGCTGAACACGAGACACCCTCCTCGTGCACAAGCAGTTCAAAGCAGCGCATCAAACAAAAAGTTCTTAAAAGAAAACTACGAAGGTTTTGAAGCGAATAAAACGAATCTGATTGAAGTTCACATCGAGTCGAAAACTAATGAAAATTTAACCTTTACATTAAAAGGCTACAAAGGCAAATGGAAATCAGAGTTGAATTACATGATATTATTGGAAATTCCTACCATTAAAAATTTGACTAACACCTGGGTGTGGAATATTTCTGACTCTCAAGTAAGAGCGAGTACGAAGATAATACGTCATAAGTCTATTTTAGGAATGGCTTTGCAAAATAATTCGAAAGAACTGACGGGGCATATCTGGATTGATGAAAGCTTTAGTTTGAGATTTGTTCTGCATAATGTCGATACGGTTCATGTTTATAATTCAAGACTGATGTATGGACTTTTCATATCATTGGTTTATTTATTCAACTTGGTCGTACTTATCAGGCATTATAAGGTTTGTATGGAGAATTTGACTTTCGCTTCGCAGACCTCGACATTCTCGCTAGGAATTCTTCTTTTATACGAACTGACCTTCGCCTTATGGCAACTAAGCAAAGCATTCTCAGACCGTGTGACAGACGGAATCGATTACCTATTAATAGCATCTTTCTGGGGCTTCATAATATTTATGCTAATTTACGGCAGGATCCTGATCAGAGTATTCGAAGCAGGAAACCAATCACTATCCGAAGTAAACATATTCATGCGAAACCGTCTAATATCAAACTTCCAATCCCGAGTATTCCTTCTGATAATCTTCGGAATAGTACTAATCCGTGTATTCTACAAGTACTATTTTTTCACTGTGTGTCTTTTGCATTCTTTTTTCATTCCTCAAATTGTATTAAACAGTTTTTACGGCTACAAAAAAAGCTTTTCAATGGTGACGGTGACTGTTTTACTTCTAAGTAAACTGATGGTCGCCGTTTACTTTTTATGCTTCGAAGATAGCGTTGTTAGGTACAAGAGAGATTTAAAACTCATGGCGGTCGTCAGTGGGCTTATCCTGATACAAGGCGCGGTTCTTTACTGGCAAAGGTTCCATCCAAGGTTTTTAGTACCCAGGAAGTACCAGCCTTTACATTACGACTACTTTAGGCCGAAAAGTGAAGAAGAAAGAACTTCAGATAGTGAAAACGTTTGCAATATCTGCATTACTAGGTTAAATATAGGAAAACATGCAGATATTGTCAACTTTTCCAAAACCATGCATACGCCTTGTAGTCATCGATATCATCAAAATTGTCTCACTCAGTGGATGGAAATTAAACTTGAGTGCCCTACATGTCGGTCGAAATTACCACAAGTTGAAGACTACTAGTTTTAGTTGATATTCTTAATAGAGTCAATTAAATAGAGATAAATTATTTCAAGTCAGAATGAAGACTAGTAGTTTTAGTTGATATTCTTAATAGAGTCAATTAAATAGATCTTAATTATTTCAAGTAAGAATAAAGACTACTAGATTTAGTTGATATTCTTAATATTGTCAATTAAATAGATCTTAATTATTTCAAGTAAGAATAAAGACTACTAGATTTAGTTGATATTCTTAATACGGTCAATTAAATAGAGCTAAATTATCTCAAAGTCAGAATCATTTATCATCCCCATTTCTTTCCAGCTGTTAAAAATTTTTTTAATGAAATCTGGAGACCTTGCAAGAAACAACATGACTTGAATATACCAGATCAGTGTTGACTTTGTGATATCCTTTGACCTTTGATTCACTTCCTCAAGACTTTCATGAGCTTCCATTTGGTTCCCTTCGTTGTAGATAGCGATGCAAACTGAGTCATCAATAAAGTTTACCCAGAATTTTTCATCATTCCATAAATTATTTGTTTTTATGAAGTTCTGAACACAAATTTTTCCTTTAATATAAAAAGTTTCAGATAAAATTATGCATTGACGGACTAAGTTGAAATCTTGATTTTCTTTACAAGAGTCTAAAAGTGAGTTGAAAATAAAAACCAAATCATCAAAACTCGAGTTTGGGACTAAAAAAAGTTGTAATCTTCTTTTATCGTTTAAAGCTTTTATAAAGGTCTTTCGAAATGGCTCTTCTTTTGAGTTCCTTTTCACGAACTCTAAATTTTCTTCAGTTATTTTCTGACCATCCCAGCAGTTTTCAATGATTTTCAGTAGTTTTTTCTCGATTTCAGGTGGTTCTGAGATTTTTTCTTCAAGGTCTAGGTCTTTATAGTCAGGAAGGCCGATATCTAAGAACTGTTGAATCATTCCTTCAATATAGTTGAGTTCCTCTTCAAAGGACAGCTTTTCAACAGAAATCGCAAGGCTATCAATATGCATTTTAACAGGATAAATCCAACTAGCTTCACTCGATATCAAACTTTGCAAAGAATTTTTCGTTAATTTAAACTTTTCTTCTATTTTTGACTTAAAGTTTCTGATAGGGTCAGCAAGTTCACATTTGTAAATAACATCGAAATTTAAGAGGTTTTCACTTGCAGTGATATATTCTTTATGGTAAGCATTTTGAGGACTTTCAATTTTAAGCAAATTCATGGCCTCCTGGTCTTTACTTGATCGAAGATACCTGGTTTTGCTGGTTTCAGTTCTTTTTAAAAATTTTTCTCTTTCAGAAATGAGTTGTTTTGTCTTTTCCCTGATTTCTTTAATTGCAGACTCATGTTCTTTTATTGTAGACTTTACCTTAGAATAAAGCTCTTCATCTACAAAGTCGCAATGTCCTATCAATGTAGAAGAAATTTCTTGAAGTGAAGTGCGGTACTCGTTCATCATCAGTCCAAACCTTCCGAAAGCCTTTTCAAAAATCACTGATTTTGATAGCTTTTCGAGAGACTTGGCGTAGATTCGGTCGACTTCTGCCTTTTCTTTGATGAAAACGGAGAATTCTTCAAGGACTTCTACTTCTGACCTCCAAAAGTCACGTAATTGGTTGAAACATGTCCAGGATTCACTGTTGTTGTTTGAAAGAAGATTGTATAACTTTTGCATAAATTTTGATTATTACAAATGAAATCTATCGGAGTTAGTAACGATCTGCCTGATTATTTGAAAAGCAAGTTTTCTGTTAATATTCCTTCTAGGAAAGATTGTATGGTTCATAGGTCGTTTCGAACGCCTTTGAGACAAGGAGTTAGTGATGAAAGTCCCAAGCACTTTCATATTAGTTATGTTCCTGTTCTTGATAATGCTCAAAAAAACCAAAATATTTCAACTGATTCCAAGAATTCCCGATTTTTAAGCGCTTTAAAAAAAAACTTGCCTTTCAACAAGCCTCACTTCGAATACTCCGAGATCCAAGGTCAAAAATTTGACTACGACACTTTGAAGTTCATTGAAGGACTAGATGTAAAAGCAGGTCACAGCGCTCGTCTAGCAAGACTGATGGGTTTCAATGAGATGTACTCAAAGACCTTATCAGAGGGTTTCGGCCGTGCAAGAGGCGACTTCGTAGTCGAGCTCAGTCAGGCCAATGTTCCAAGAAGTGAAGGTCGAGACGTGCACCGTCTAAAGAACTATTTAAGAAAAACCTCAAAAAAGTGGACCCAAAACGAAGAAATCTTAGGTCTGCCTAAAAATAAAGCCAAAGATTATTCTTTGTGCTTTCATAAAACCCGAAATGTTAATACACCTAATAAAAGATTGAGAAGAAGGAAAAATATTAAAAGTGAATCGGTCAGTCTGGCGGAATTGGATTCTTTTGAAGCTGATATGAAGTCGAAGCAGTCTTTGTGGAATTCTACTGCAATGTATAAAGAATTTTAGAATTTTTAGTTAAATTTAGAAGGAATTTCTTGAAAGTGATTTTTTTACTTAACAAGATTATTTTCTAATAATTTAAAGAAAACTTGAAGATTTCAAATATTTTCCTTTTACTTTCAAATTTGTGAAATAAAGATCTTAATCAAATAAATCAGTTTTACTCAAAAACCTTAAATTTTCTAATGATTAAAAAAACTTCCCTTCCAATCTAAAAATATTTCAATCATTCAGCTGCAACATCTTTATCAACCCTTTCAAAAATGACCTAATTCTAATCTTATAAAATAATCATAATGGATTGGAAAAAACTCGGCCATTTCAAGCACTTGAACCGCTTCGACGTCTGGCAGATAGTCTTCGAGTTCCTCGACATCAAATCAGTGATAAACGGTTTATCAAAATCCTGCAAGTCATTCAAATCACTGAGTCTTCTAAACCTGTCACACATCAAAAGTATCTGCATTTTACCAATGTCCTTAGATACTTCATCATCTTTCACAAATCTCTTCGAGCTTCTCAAGTGCGAAAAAACCTTTTTTTTGAAAATCTGCTCAAATATCACCATTCCTCCACAACTTCCACCATTGAAGCCTAATAAAAGTGTGGTGAGGTTAAAGTACAAGAGTAAAAATGGGAATTTTTCTTTCCTACCAACTTTGGTTCAGTCTTTGTCTAACTTCAGTTATTTTACTTTAAGTGGAAATTCTGAGCATCCTTTATTACCAGAAAAGGTAGTTTCGGAGTTTTTGACTGAAATCAAACAAAAAAAAATGAACTATTTCAAGATATCTAAAGTCACTCTTACTGTTGAAGGCTTCAAACTCATCAAAAGGTTTCTGAAGGAAAAACCTCCTATGGTCATTATTTTGGATTTTAATTGTTTTTATGAAAAAGCGAACAATTTGCAGGGATATTTAGCTGAACTTTGGAAGAGCAAGTGGCTGCTAAATATTGATTTTAAACTTAATGGAAAAATTTTGTTCAGCTGTGCTCGTGAGTTTTTAGCATATTAATGATTAATTATTTTGATTTGGGTTATGGAGAAGGTTTAATGCGGTTTCGATGTCGAAGAGCTCTGGAAGGCTTTTTACTAGTGAGGAGTCGTATCCGAACTCAATTAGTTTTAACTTGATATTTTGGCTTAGTGAACGTTTTATATCTTTCACATCTTCCTGATTTTTAACTTCAAAAACAAGGTCCAAATCCAAATCCCTAATCTCCCTGATAACCTCTAAAGCCAATCCAAATTCCTTCCTTCTAAAAGCTTCCCTCAATCTTTGTTCCAAGCCTCTTTCATCCTCCATTCAAATTACATCTCTAATTACTTAAAATAATCTAATTATCCCTTTTCCCTTTATCCCTTTTACTTAATACTTTTTTCATAATATGAGCAAGTCCAATAACTTCACTTCCATTCTGTTTAAACTCTCGATAAAGGAACTCCCAGTTGCCCTGATTCATTTTCGCAGTTCTCAAGACCCCAGCACTGGAATATCCCTTCACCAAAAACGCGTTTTTCACTTGATTCAGCTTTTCCTGGGGAAATTCTTTTCCAAGTTTCCTTGCAACAACGACCATAACTTCACTAATAGTCAATTCATTCGGGTACTTAAAAGGAGGCCCTTCAGGAAGAGGTTCAGGGAAAAGAAGTTCATCAGCAAAGAACTCGTCCACATCATTTATTTGCAAACTTTCAAAGTTAAAGCTTAAATCCATTGAAATTTTCAATGTTTCGCTCCATTTATCCACTTGTTCCTTCGTGTAGCAGTAAGTATGTCGATTTGATGAATTTACTGACGAGAACTTTCGTACACAGTTACTTCCTGCTCGGTTGCATGGAATTCTGTCGCAGTTTGAAAGATGAGCGTGCTTTAAAGCTCGTGATGAATTCTTTCCTGCTTCGAAGGTCATGAAACATTTGGGGCAGAAGGCTTTGATTTGGTTTTCCATATTGATTATAAGATATCAGAAGATTGGGTTTTTAGAGTTTTTTTTTGGGATGATGGGGTTATTGAGATCGGATTATCAGGATTGAAGTAGGAAGGATTTGGGTTTGGGAGATGGGGATGGGGATGGGAGTGGGGAATGGGGAATGGGATATGGGGAATGGGATATGGGATATGGGATATGGGATATGGGGAATGGGAGATGGGAAAATTTTTTTAGGTGAGGTTTGGAGGTTTTATTGGGTTTTAAATAGTTTTGGGTTGAGTAATGAGAGTTTTGCACTTTTGGAGGATTTTTAGAATTTAGGTGGAAGAGTTTGTAAAATGGATTTTAATTATTTGGAATAGGAGAATTATGGGTGTTTGAGGGATGGTTTAGGCAACGCTTAGGAATTAGATTGTCAAATAGCTATAGAATTTTAAGAAATAGTGGTATATTAGGTATTCTTCAATACTATTACAAAGTTCATATAATATATTAATCTATTTTAGGTTGATAAAGAACCAGAAATCTAATATAACCAATAAAAAATCTGTTGATTTTTAATGTTTATCCCTGTCTCAAATCCCTTAATTCTACTCTGAGAATGACTCAAATCATCTAAAAATTGTACTATTTCAATTAATTTTCCCTGACTAAAATTATGCAATTTTATATCATATAAAATTTGTTATCTGTGTGTGTTTATACTTACTTTTATAATGATATCTATTATTATTTTAAACATTGTTGAGTTCTTCTTGATTTAAAATATATTCCAGCTAAAATAATGAAATCCTGAGTCAAGTAAAAGACGATTTGAGTAATTGATTGAATATAAATGTTTACTAATCTATTTTCCTATTTTTTCTTCTTCATGTAGCTCTCAGACTCTAAATTCAGCGCAGTTTGCATGCAGTTCTGATAAGTATTCGGCTTTACAGCTCTTTGTGCCCAGTGATTTCTTGCTTTGCTCATTATATCAGCTCTACCCCCTACCTCATATGCTACTTGATTTGGAAGCTTTTGAATTGTTTCTTGCAAATCAACGATGAGTTGTCTAATTAGTTCACATTCACTGACCACACAGGAACTTAACTCTTCACAGCAGGCTATCAAAGCTTGTTTAGCATGAGGGATGTTTCCTAAATCTGCTAAACGAGCTGCTTCTTTCATTACATCTGATGTCTTAACTCGATAGAAGTTACTCATCACATCTGCATCAAGTTGGATATCTTCAATTGGGAAGCCTTCAGGATAAACATTTAAGGTTAAAAAACATTCATCAGCAAAGATCTGGCCAGTTTTCATTAATTTGTATTTGACAACTGCTTTGACCGGAGTCACATTGAAACCCTGATCGAAATCACAGTTAAAACTCGGAAACTCAATCAAAAAAACCGCTGATTTGCAATCTCCATACAAAACAGGTGGCATCCTAAAAGTTTTCGCAAAAGTTTCCGAGTAAACTTTTCCAATGCGACAAGGAATATCAGTGGGTAATTCATTTAGGTCAACCTGAATATTATCAGCAACAACAGAGATCAACTCGCCTAAGCAATTAGAAAAAATAAGAGGAATTTTCGTTTCATCTTCCACAAAGTAAAAGCCTCCATTTTTCTCTTCAGCCATCGCGTTCATCAGTTGAGCGTCGTGGTCGCCTCCATAGCCGAAGGTGTGGATTGAAAAGCCTGAGTCTATTTCATGAACTGATTTAAGCAAACTCTCTTTTGCTCTTGGCAAAGCACTGTGAGAGTTGTTGTCTTTTCCGTCTGATAGGATGATTAGGGAGGTTACTGAGTTTACTACTCGTCTTTGACTTAGGATACGAAGTCCTATGTTTAAGCCTTCTACTATTTCTGTGCCTCCGAAGGCGGTCATCTGGTCAACTAGTCTTAGAATCAGGGACTTGTTTTTGTCAGTCATGGCCAGAAGAGGACACAATCTGTTAGTCGAGTTATTAAACGTGACTAGCGAGACCCGATCACTAGTCGCAAGTTTAGAAATAGTAAATTCAATAGTTTTCTTGACAAGCTGAAGCTTGGCTCCCATCATGCTTCCACTCACATCAATAATGAGGACCATATCAACACCAGGTCTTCCAATAACAGGGTTTCCAGCAGTTCCATTTTCAATATAAAGACAAACAGGAACTTCTTGAGCCGAAGCCGAGGACAACTGGATGTAGTCAAAGCAGAACCTTAAGGAACATCTGATTGAATTCTCATTTTTGAACTCTTCTGGAAAACTCTGAACTGATATCGGGTCGTCGTCGTTGAAACTTGATTCAACTTGACGGGTTGGAAGAGAGGACTGGACTCCGAAGAACTTTTTTTTTTCCATTTGGATTTTTATTTAGTTTTGTTCAGAGTTTAGGATTTTTTGAAGATTGTAATAATGAAGAGAAAAGTAAATTTTTAGATTTTGATTTAATGGTTTTAATGATTTTTTTAAGTTTTTGGGAATAGCGATTGGGTGGGAGTTTTGAGTTTTAGGTTGGGATTGGAGGAATATTTATTTGGTTTTGATTTTTTTAGTTTTGGGTGGAGAATAAGTGGTTGTATGAGATAAAGGGTTTGTTGAAAGTTTTAATTAATATTGGCTATTAAGAAAGATTTTATATTACAAGAGGAGTAATTATGAAATTTTTAAAGTTAATTCAAGCTTTTATTGGTTATAGTTATTTTATTTTCTTATCTCTTGTGTAGATTTTGTGTTTTTTTATAATACAAGAATCGATATTTAATAAGTTTAGAAGCATAAAGATTCTTCTTATTAACCAAATAATAAAAAAACAATACGAGCATGATATCTATTCTTTTAAAATTAAAGATAATCACATTTAATCCTATTATAATCCTCTTCCAAAAAATTCCTCTGCACCCAAAGTGAAATAATCCAACTTAAAATCCATAAATTTCCATCATCAAATAAATCCATAAAAAATATACCATGAATTCTCCATACCAAAAAAATCTTAAAATTCAATCTCCATTCCAAAATCTCCCCAAAAATAAAAATGAATTCAACTCACCTCAATCCTGCATCAAAAGACTCAACACCTGCAACTCTCCCTTCCTGCCCTTCATGTCTAAAAGCATTTTCACTGCTGACGCCGAGTTACGAATGCAAAGTATGTTCCTCATTAAATTGTTTTAAATGCATGAAGCATATCTCAATTGATTCATCCTTACTATGCATACCTTGTTTCATTACAAAAAAAGAGCGAAAAGACATTCAGATATCTCCAGGTGATTCACTGAATGAAAACATGAAAGACTTACTTGAAGAACTCCAAGCAAACCCCAAACAAGAAGAGTCATTCGAGAAGTCAATCAAAACTTTCGCATCAACTCTCACAATCTCTCTTCTTGAGTCTTACAATGAAGACCTTTCATGGTCTTCCATCCTGATCAAAACTTTATTCGAAGCCGTAGAAACTGTCTGTCCTTCAGTCAAGTTCAGAAATGACAAGATGAACATAAACAAATACTTAAAAATTATCCAAATCAACTCAAATATACAAGATTGCTTGTTTTTCAGAGGAAGTTTCATTAAAACTAACTATTCTCTTCATATGATGCGTGCAATTGAGTACCCAAAAATCCTGTTTCTAGATAATAAACAAAAAAACACCCTGGAAGACTATCTGAAAATTTGTGAAAAACTTCTGAATGACAACATCAATCTCGTTCTTTGCACAGGAGATCTTCCTGAGGACTTCCTGAAAAACATCAGTCAAAATGGAATTTCCACTATTCTTGACATGGACCCTGAAAATTTTTATAACTTGTCAAGAATGACTCAAGCGACAGTTTTGAAATCTTTAAGTCAAATATTTGATTTAGAGGATTATTCAGGAAAATGCTCAAAAATGCTTCCTATGAATTATTTCGGGGAAAATTTTTTGTTTTTTGTGGATATTTTTGATTACTCGCTTGGAGGGACTTTTATCTTGACAGGGCAAAACACGAAGAATATTGTGAAAATCATGAATAAATTAATGATCGCTTTTAGAAATGCGAAACTTGAAAGAATTTTTTTATTTGAAAGTGGGTCGATTTTTGATGACTTTTCTTTGATTCGGGACTATTCAGAAGATGTTTGGCTGAAGTCGTTGAACACTTGTCGAAAAATGAGGAATCAACAGCCTTTGAACAGTTTTAATAAAATTTATAAATCTAGTGACCAGCCTATTGGTCTTTTTGTGCAGAGACTTGCGGAAGCAGCGGAAAAAAACTGTCAAGACTGTGGAAAAAATAGTGAAAGTCACTTGAGTTTTTATTTTAATAGAGGAAGACTTGTGCAGGTCTCAGTGGATGAGTCGAAAGTTATCAATGAGTCTAGTATTTTTTTAAGTGTTTCTTGTAATCAGTGTTCTTGGACACTTCCTCCGCATTTTTTGTCAAATGCGACTTGGGAGTACTCATTTTCCAAGTTTTTACTGAATTTTATAACTATTGGACACACCAGATCCACCTGCGGCCATTTAATGTTCAACAACACCTTCAAATTCCACGTGAGTTCCAAAAAAATCACCTTCTCAGTAAAAGACTTTCCCTGCTTTTCCCTTCTTTTCTCATTAAAAACTGACCTAAACACAGAATATTTCAATTCTCTTCTAAAAGAAAGTCTCTCCGACCTTCAACTAAACTCAAAATTCGTCTTAGATCACGTTTTAGACAAGGCAAAAGACCTAGTCATTAAAATCAACACAAATATCGCGAATTTCGAAAAAAACATCGAACAAAAACTTGTTCTCAGAAATCAAGTCTTAAAAGAAATCGAAAGATTATACCAAACAATGCATGATTTATTCGCGACAGACATGTCAAGATTTTCCAGTTTTCTCGATATTGAAGCGATGAGAAAAGCTCTTTTTTTGGAAAGTTGCAGAACTCAAGTCCAAGTCTTTCAAGCTGAGAAAAAATTTAATAAAATTTTGGAAATGAATAAAAAAAGTCCTGACCCTGAAGATTTTGATTTTTTAATCAAAGATGAAGATTTAGCTCATTTTTATTATAAATTTCGAGCAGGAAACTTAACACTTCCAATGTGCAAAGCGTTTTTTGTACCTGTTTATGAAGATGATGTGAGTTCTTTTATTGCTTATGGACTTAGTTCTTTTAGTTATTATTCTGAAGTTATTTTGAAAATTACTGACTTTAAAGAAGAACTGGAAAAATGTGACTGTTCTGACTGGACTTTTAATGTAAGTAGCTTTGAAGGACTAGAGGTTAAAGAAAAGTATAAAAAACTTTATGGAAATTCTGTTTCTTTCAGTTTAACTTGTTTCAATGCTCGCCTTTTTCATTCACTTCGAGAAGTTCGACAGATATCAAACGAGTCATTCATCCTTTCACTTTCAAGATCATTAAGTAAAAAAGAAGAAATCGGTAAAAGCTCTGCAATTTTCCGTCAATCACACGACCATCGATTTCTAATAAAAATCATAAATCAACGTGATTTAAAAATGTCTAAATCCATATCTTCCAGTTACTTTTCCCATCAATTCCAAGTTCAATTCAAAGGAAAAGCCTCGATTTTGAATGTTTGTTTAGGAGTTTTCAAGATCACTTTAAAAAACTCAACAAAAAGTCAATTTGTGATGGTCTTCGATAAAGTAGGTTACGGATTTCAAGGTCCAAATGTTGTATACGATTTGAAAGGAACTTTAAATAAAAGACGTAAAGTAAAGCAAGGCGACAGTAAGACAAAGATGGATTTAAACTTCTTAGAAGACTTTAATTCCTTGCCACTTCCAGTGACTCGTTTAGAAATGGAAAAATTATCAGAAAGTATTCATAATGACTCGATTTTTCTCAAGTCCTGCAACGTGATCGACTACTCCTTGCTACTCATCATCAACATCACCACTCGCAAAGTCGCTCTTGGAATAATCGACTATCAACAACAGTACACTTTAGATAAAATCCTCGAAAATACCTACAAAACCGTTGTCGGGTCTGAAATGCCCACAGTAGTCGATCCTGGTACTTATCAGTCAAGGTTCTTTGAAACGATTCTTACAAAGTTCTTCATGTCTGGAGAAGAGTAGTTATTAGTATTAATGTCTTTTGAATATCAAAAGTTTCAAGAGTTTTTTAGTTTTGCTGGAAAACCTGGAAATATTGTTAGGGCTAAAAGTCGTGAAGAACTTGGAGGGTCTCAAGCTTTTGTTAAGAAAAAATTTAAGAAGTTTAGGATTTTTAGAGAAATTTTGACGGAAAAAATCAGGTCGCCAAGTAGTAGTGCTTTTGTTTCAGGAAATCGAAGAGGAAATGCTTTGGTTTTCATTGAAAAAAGTATCAAGTCTCCGGAATTGGCTCTTAAAAGGTATCAAAATTTGAGTAAGGAGATTATCAGAAGCAGGTCTAATAAAAGGGTTTCTTCTGTGAAAAGTTTGAGATGTGCTGGGGGGTCGCCGAAGACTCTTCAATTCAAACCTTCGAAAGGAAAATATTCTTTTGGGGTGAAACCTTTTAGTTTGAATTTTGAGTTTTCTTTTGAATTGGAGGAAGGGATAATGAAAAGTGCATGCATTGTTTGCAGGGATTAAAGTAATTTTCTATTTATTGTTTAGTTGAGAGGTGAACTTCATGTGAAGATTTTTAATTTAGTGTTTAGTTCGAAGGATTATGTTTTTTATGAATGATTGAATTTCTGATATTTAATAATAGTGAAGGTTAATATCATCACTAATTTTATAGTTTACCTTAATTCAAGAATATCGTTACTTGGATTCAGGTTTCTTAAATATCTTAAAGAGATTCTATCTGCATAGTTACTAGATCTTCAAAGTAACTTTTGAAGTTTAGATTACAAATATCTAATCATATCTCTTATTCAAAATGATAAAAGCAATTAAGTACAATTTCTTTATGTTCTTACCTATTGTAGATAATAATGATGAACTTGAAATCTAGAGCTTAAAGTATCTATAATTTTCTAAAGTTTGGTTTAAGGAAAAAAAAACTAATCGAACAGTAGTTCATAAATTTGATCAATCCTTTTCTAGAATATCTTTAGAATATAGTAGAATATTGTATTATCGAACTGTTCAGTGCAGGTCCTGATTTAATTGTTGAAATTTAAGTTACAGAAGATATTTATAAACTAATTCACAATAATCAATTTATTTTCTGTTACTGTGAAAAGTACTGAAATACTTATTAAAGAAACTTTAAGCTATTTATATCTCTAAGAAAGATGCTTAACTTGAAATGTTGAGATTATATTTTGAGAAAATCTTAAAATATTTTGAATAAAGCTTAAATACTTCAAAAGAGCTAAAAGTTGATTATATTCAAATTCAAGATTTTATATGAATTATTATTTAGATATAAATAGTTAATAGAGAAAAGGTTTTGATATGTAAATTGTTAATTTTTCCAAAGTTATGTTAGATATAAGAGTAAAATTTACCCACAAAACTTAGCACATATGCTACGAATTTCATACTCTCACAGTTAAATATCATCAAATTTGATAAAAAAGCTAAAATTCATCATAATTCTATCTCTAATAAAAAATTCCTTACTTCAACTCATTAATAACTCCAACCTCACCTCTATCCCCACAATCCCCACCTTCCCAAAATCGCTAAAAAGTTCCAATTCAAACCCCAAAAAACCCTAAAAACTAAAAAACCCTAATTCTATTAACTAAAGTTTCCTAAGTGCCAAAAATCCTTCACATTTCCTTTCACCATTATAAGAAAGTGACAACTTAGCCCTAGGAGGCAGAGCAATAAAGTCAATCATAGTAAGTCCAGCAATAGTACTAGCAGGACTATTAGCTCCCTTGAGTCTTCCAGAGCTATGATGAATGACATAAGAAGCATTATTCACGGCAGACAAAATCGTTTCGCCATTGACAAGTAATTGAACAGTGGGTTTCTTTTTGCTGTAAAACCCGAAAGTAATCTCATAAAGTCCTGGAGCGACAACAAGAATACTAGAAGATTCCGGTTCCCAAATATAATTATCAGGTGCAGTATTAACACACTGAATCTCCCAAGGCACGGCGAATCCACCAGCGAGTTCTCCACTTCTCCATATCCACCTTCCTATCGTGTTTTCACTGCAAAGAACAGTGTTCAAAGCTTGTTGCTCATTAACGTAAACATTATGAGCCTGTACAGTGATTTTATTATCCAGTTCTTTATGAATGTCCATTAAAGCGGAGTTGACATCATCAATACTTGCCTTCATATCTAACAACGAACAAATGTCTTTAATATAAGCTTTTGATAGTAGTTCTTTACTGATCTCTTCAATTGCTATCTTCGTCGACGCGACATGTGATTCAAGTTCAGTCCTTGAAGCCTTAGCTTTCATTTCACTAAGAGCGGTTTCGATTTCACTTCGAAGTTTAACGATTTCTTCAATGTTTAACTTGGTAGAGATCAGTCTTCCAACTTGAGAATTGTCAGCTTTTTCATTCAAAGCCGCTCGAAGTTCATTTCTAGTCACAAGTTGATCAAATTTAGCAGACATCTGATTTTCAAGTTTCGTGAAGTAAATCTTGTAATCATCTCGAATTGTTTGAAAAGTTGAAAGCAGTTCTTTTTGAGACTTTTGAAGAGATTTGTCGAATTCTGATAAATCTGCCTTGCCAGAGACCTTCTGGGAAAGTTTTGCCATTGAATCTTTGTAGTCTTCATGAGAAGCTTTATCTTTATTAAGCTGTTCAATGAGTTCAAATATTTTATTAAGAGTCATTTTGAACTCTTCCTTGGTATCTTCAATATCTCGTTTGAAGTTCTCATTGGTTTCTTTATGTGCGTCTTTTTGCTCGTTGTCCAACAGTTTTAGGACATGTCTGGCTTCCTTGATGCTGTTTTCGAGCTGTTTCGAGTAGTCTTCAGTTGCCTTGATTTTTTCCCAGAAGTTTTCTTCTGTTTTTTTTAGCAAGGATCTGACGTCTGAGACTTTTTCAGTGATGGACTCGTTTGTCATTTTCCGTTGAATGGAAAATTGCTCGTGGACTGAATCGGTGTCGGCCTTTTTGTAGAGAAGGTTTACGGCTTTGTCTAGTTCTTTGTTGTCGGCTTTTGATGAGATCTCTTTGAGAAGGGACTCTTTTGAGTCCTCGACTGAGTTGCGCACTGATTTGATTTGGTCTTGATGTAGTAAAAAGCTCTCTTTGGTTGCTTGGCGTAACTCGTTTAAGGATTGTGATAAGGATGAAAGGGACTCGTCGTTGTGATTGATCAGGGTTTTTAGCTCTTTTAGTGAGGATTCCGTCCACTCCGCCTCCGCTTTGACTTCAACAGCGAGATGAAGTGCTTTAATTTCATCATTTTTCCTTGAAATCGACACATCAAACTCAGAGCGGTTCAACTTTTTCGAAATACTAATTTCATGACGTTCTTCAAGAGACCTCAAAGAACTACTCAAGTCATTCAACTTAAGATTCGACTCATCACGTACAACATTCAAGTCCTGCTGACTGGGCAAGACCTGAAGCATTCGATTGATTTCCTCATGCACCATATCCAACTTCACATACATATCATCAACAGCCGATGAAAATTCTTTAGTGCTAACTTTCGTCTCCGAGATTGAAACAAGATGTTCAAGTCCTGCTTTCTCAGCAATGACATAATTCAGTTCATTAATCCTCGAAGAAATCAATGACTCAACTTCAAAATGACTTGACTTACTTTCCACTTGTGCTTTAAGATGTGCGTAATTTTCTGAGAAATCCGAAAAATCAAGTTTCTGTGAAAGAGCCGCATGAAATTCGGATTTGGTTACTTTTGAAGAAAGAGCTTTTTCTATATCTCGAAGTAACTGGCCCTGACTTTTGACTGTATCTGTTAATGCCCTGAAGGAAACCCGGATAATGTCTTGGATGTTGCGCCATTCGACTTGGCCTTTGAGAAGTTCTTCAACAAGTGCGGGCTGAAGAGGGTCAGAGTTGTCGTAAAAGGATCGAGTTGGTGAGTTGGACCTTAAGCTCATAAATTATATTTGAATTAAGAAAGGTGATTATTATTTCAATGAAATCTGAGTTATTCACTCTGAAAGAATATCTGAAAGTTTCTTATGTTTCAGTTGTTTTTATACAGACTTGTCTTGCAGTTACTTGCACTGTGATTGCTTTGAGTCATGATGATGATGACTGTGAACCTTCAATTCGACCTTTGATACTTGCAAATACAGTGATTTTAAGTTTTAGCTTTTTTTTGAGTCTCTGGTTTAGAAGGGTTGGGTTTGCTATTTGGTTTAGTTGGAATGTGGTGTTTTTAGTTTTGGCAGTTTGTTGGACTTTTGCGAATAGGGATTGTGAAGATGACTTTGCATTTGGATATGCAGTCACCACTGTGATGGGAGTGGTTAGCATGATCATGGTCTGCATGATCCTCAGCGGACTCTGCATCGGAGGCATCGCATTATGCATCGGTTATGGCCTGATGGACAAGTACGAAAATATCGAGTAATAATAATCCTTTCTAATTAAATTAATTACTTTGTTCTAACAACTCTTCTACTTCATCTGCCAAAGACTCTAAAATCATATCAGCAATGTCAAACTTCACTTGAGACTCTTCAAACTCATAGTCAACCCATTCATTCTCTTCTTCTACTGTTTCAAAATAAATCAAACGTTCCAGCCGATCTTCTCGAAGACTTTGAATGATTCCTTCGTCGATTCCACCGTTCGATGTCATCATTTCTTCATTGAAAATTCTTCCGATTTGGAATAAACTGAAGACTTCAATGTCTCGAAGAACTTTTTCTGTTATTTCACCGATTTTTAAGGATCTTCCAGGACTTAAGGATTTATTGCTCCAGATTAAAGGTTTTCCTTCGAATCCGTTTGGACGGAACTGCTGAAGCTGCACGTTTAACACGTGAAGAAGCATTTTTTTGTGGATTTTGTCGGCTTTGTTGATTTGTCGTAAAGTTGTTTCTAGCTCGCTGCTGCTCGCTTCGATGCTTAGGATTTCTTCGTAGTTTAGAAGTAATGGAAAGTCTAATATCTTTGTTTCTGAAGGTGTTCCGACTACTTTTTCTTGTAATTTAAACAATTCCTCATCAACATTTCTTTCCAAAGGTCTCCTAAGTTCATTCAAAATCCCCGAAAACTCCAAATTCTTAATAACTCCTTTAACATACTCTAAAACAGAATCAGTACTCGTCAAAATTCTAGGTTCCGAGTAAATACCATCCTTATTCATAAGGTCCAAATGAAGCATAGGTAAATTTCCAAGACTGGGCAGACAAGGTAAATTTCTCTGTCCATTATCAGCAAGATTCGCAGTAATCAAATTAATACTTTGCACTTCAATCGCATCATCCTGTTCAAAAAAAATAGGAAATTTCGCCGGGTCTTTTCCTTGAGCAGAGCCGACGTACTTCCCAACATTAGCATCTCCATGAAGCTGCGACAAGGAGCGAGAATGACTGATGCCCATTCGAATTTCCCCGTCATCCGAGGACAAGTCACTCGAATGTTGGACTCCTTGATCAGAGCATTCGACTCGATCAAGATTCAAAAAAAATCCAGTCTTTGGAAGGGTTTCTTCTGAGTCAATTAAAACTTTATGAAGCAATTCTTGCTTATTTTGCTTGTTTTTCTCAAATTTCGAATACTCGTCAACTGAGAGATTTTCCAGGTAGTCACTTTGACTGAATTCAGTCGCTTCTTTCATTACAGAAATAAGAGTTGAGTACTTTTGATGCACTTTTTCTAAAGCTTTTTCACGGATTGACTCGTCTTGAATGAGGTTGCTTAGATTTGAGATCTCCTCGCAGCGAAGCTGCTCGATTATAAAGATTTGTGCTGAGTTCCAAGCAATCTGCTCTTTTAGCTGATCATGAATTGCCCCTGAGTCACTTTTATTTGCCTTATCTGGAAAAATCGTGAAGTTATATTGAGGAGATATTTGAGGAACTTTGAATTTTACCTTTGATTGTTTGATGTTTAAGGAAAATTCTTGATTTGAATGGAGATTTGCTTTCTTTTTAACTGGAGTGACTTGGATTATTGGACTTTTATTGAAGGTTAAATTTTTTTGATATGGTTTCGGATTCAGTGAGACGAAAGAATGAGTTTCGGTTGAAAGATTCTTTTTAGCTGGAAAGATGGAAATCTCAGGAAGTTGATTATCGATTTTTAAGGGCTTTGCTTTTGGAGTCACGGAAAGTGGTTTAGTGTAGTGGATGTTTAGCGAATTTTTCTTGGTTTCAGAATTTTTTTTTTTTAGGAGCTTGTGGATTAGGTACTTGCGGAATTCTCTTTGGATTATTAGGGCTGCTGAGAATTGAGGGTCGTCGAGACTGTCTGGTTCGGAGTAAACTCCAAGGTTTCCATTTCTTCCGCTTTTTACCTCTCCATAATCAGAAACAGTCGGTTTTTCTTCATTTTCATCCAAATCATCATCCTGACTAATCGATTCCAATTCAGAGTCTTCAATAAAGCTAATATTTCTCTGAACAATTTCCTCATGTTTTTCCTCATAATCCTCATTTTCCGAGTACGATTTAGAATTCGACTTTCTTACAGGAGGAGACCTAAGTCTTTGATTTTTTGTAAAAAGTTCTAAATTATGAAGCCTTTCAGCTTTTGAGATCTCAGCCGCCCTTTGATGCAGATGTTCAAAGTTTTCTTCTTCAAGTCTTCTCTTATTCTTATCCTGTATATAATCAATAATCGCAGTTTCCGAGCGTCTTTCATGTCCAGGGTAATACTCTCCAATACTGACACTTCTCTTATTCTTCGCAGCAGGATCAATAAACAAAGACGCATAATTCCTAACCTTACTCGAACTTTCAGACCTAACTTTAACATGTTCCGGTTTTTTCAAGCTTTTCTTCCTTTTTTTATATTTAAGTGAATTTTCTAGACGTATTTGTTGATTATGATAATTCATTTCTTGTTTCTTGATTTCTTTCTTAATCTCTACTTTTTTATTCTCCTTTTCCTGGCTTTGTCTGAGTTTTTTTGCCTTGTTTAAGGACTTTTTAATGATCTGGTCAATGAAAGTTGCCGGTTTTTTTATTTCTTTTACCTTTTGAGTTAATTCCAAACGATTTATAAGAGATTTGTTGATCTTTGAACTTGGTCTTGAGACTTCAATGATCTTTGAGGAGATGTCAGTGTCGGATAAGTTGCTGTTGTGGAAACCGCAGATACTTGACTTCAGGGTTTTTGGAGTTATTGAGTTTGTCCGGTTCTTTTTTGTCCTTGAACGACTTTTGAGACTTTTTAAGTCTTGCGCTTTTGGCTTTGTATGGGCTGGAGGCTTCTTTTTAGAAATGTTCTGTTTTGAAGATGTGCTGTGTGGAGTTATTGAAGGACTGCGAAGAGGTTCTTTGGATTTTTGCATTTTTAAATATTAGGAAAAAAGTTAGAGCGGTTTGAGTTGAGGTTGAAAGAGTTTTGATTGAGAAGGGGTTTTAAGTTGGAATGTTAAGGGAAGGAATTAAGGATCAAGGATGAGGTTCAAGAGGTTTGAAGTGAAACTGGTGGAATGGGAGTCTAATAAAATACTGAAAAATGGGAAATTAGTTTTTTAGGTTTTTCTTCGTTTAAAGCCTTAACTATCTAAAATATTGTTTTTCCAGAAACCTTCTACAACTTCTCCAGTCACCAGATACAAAATCCCAGGACCATGTCTGACATCTCTTTGAAAATTTCCAACAAATCGATCACCTGTATTCCAAATATACTCTCCATATCCATGAATATCATCATTATCCCATTCACCTTGATAAATATCTCCATTCTTAAAGGTCATTATTCCATTTCCAGATTTTTTCCCAGCTACAAAGTTTCCTTCATAAAAGTTCCCAGATGAATAAACCCTTTTCCCTACCCCAGAAGGAGAGTCTTCAAAGAAGTTTCCCAGGTAAGACCCTCCATTTCTAAACCTGTAAAGACCTTGACCTGATTTTTTCCCTTCCTTCCAAAAGCCTTCAAAAGAGTCTCCAGTTGAATAATTCACTTTTCCATACCCGTTTCGCTCATTTTTCTCATTAAGCTCTCCAAAGTACTGATTTTTTGCCCTTGTTTTGAAAGATGAGGAAGATAGTGAAATTGTGTCATCTCTGGAAAGTCCTTGATTTGTAAGTTTAGAAAAATCTGAAAGGATTTGTTTTGTAGATGAATCTGACTGTAAAAGACTTTTATTCTCGATGATGATACTTTCGTAAAATATTTGATCGATCATTTCACCAAGGTTCTGACTTTTCATTAGTTTTAAGTGTTTTTCTAAAAACATGAAAATTCCGGTTGTTTGTTTCCTGATTTCAGAAAATGCTTCATAGACTTTTAAGATACTTGCAGAGAAGATGTCTGGGTTGCAGGTCTTTAAAAGTGTTTTGCTGGACTCGAGAAATCTTGGGAATAAGAGAAAGGTTTTTAGATTTGAACAAATTTCAGTGATTTCTGACTTGTCTGATGTTTTTGAGAGAAAAGAAGTGAGGGTTAACTTGACTTTCATCACTTTTAGAAGGTTGAACTTTCGTGATAAGGTTAACTCGGATTCCGCCCAGTTGTCCATTAAAGAAAAGACTTTTGAGACCAAATCTAAAGGTCTCAGACCTTCAAAGTTAAGGAAATTAAGAGAGTCCAACATTGCTTCTATTGTGACCCAGTCAATATTAGAGGATGATTTGGATATTATAGCGTAAAGCTCAGCTTGTTTTTCTCTTATAGCATTTTCAGCCATATATTAAGAGGAGTCTTTTTCAATAAAGATGAGTTTTTGATGAGAATTTAGGTTGGTGAAGGAGATTTTTATATTTATGGATTAAGTGGTTGGATAGTTGGGTCTTCTAGTGTTTTTAATTTGAATTTTATTTTGTATGGAATATATATAAGGTGAACTTAGGAAGAAATATTGAATATGATGCTCTTTGGGTCAATATGATCTGATAATTATATGAATTTCAATAATAATTTTGGATAATACTCATTTCACTGAGAAAACTAAAAGTCTCAAAGATTCATCATAAATTATGAAACAAAACAAGATCAATAAAACTAAACTTTAGATATTTTCTGATGAACTACCTAAAATTCAGACTATTTTTTGTATAGTTCTGAAGAAATTCAGACAATCTTATCATATTAAAATCCCTGTATTTAACTCTAATAATCTCTCGAGCCATTATTAATTATTTTATATCATCAGTTAGATTCTTGCCTAAAAAGAGAATGCTGGTATTAAAAGTATACAAACTGTAAATAAAATAACTTAAATTCTTAATAGAAAATATTTCAAAGTATGTGCAAATGACTTTAAGAAATTATATAAACTAGAAAATTAAAAATCAAATAAGAGTCAATTAAATTATTTGAAATAACCTTAAAAATTACTAAGTAACTTCTCATAAATATCTTATTATTTTTAATTAATTATAATAATTATCTATCATCAGATGGTTTGATCGCTAAATATAGTAAGAACCTTAACAATACTAAGTGTATAAAGACTGATCTCAAGAACCCTGGGTTCCAATTAAACTTAAATAGATGAAATGATGAGGATTTGATCATCATAATAAGAAAATTAAAATAATCATTAAACTTATTCGACTTAGACAGAGGATTCTTTTTGCACTATGTCCTATTAGCTTAAGTAAATATTTAGTGCTTGCGGCAAGATCTTTTGATATTTAATTTAAGTAGCGATGTTGAAGAATTCAAGCAAGCGAATTCTTACCTGAAACTATACAATTAAACTCAATACTTTATATTGAATCTTTTATTCAATGTCCTGATGCGAATTACTGACCTTTATGTGAATTTGAGTGAGGAAAGATTTCTATTTTTGGAATTATTGGTTTGCACAGGATAGATTTATGGAGATTGCACTAATTATCGAAATTCCTGCATCATCGCAAAGAACTGCAGAGTTCGATTGGATTTGTGAGTGTGAAGTTGGATTCATTCAAACAACTAAATCAATATTCTTGAAATTTTTCGAATATCACTGATAAAAAGTATTTTCATTAAATTTTAGGAATTATGTTAATTTTATGATTGTTTTTGATATTACCAGAGAAATTAATGGAATATTTAAGTAATTCTACTCCTGAAATATTGAATGGCGCACGACTTATTTCAAGAGATTCTTCTCAAGTAAATGAATATGGTCTTAAAATGCTTATTCACTATTTTTTTTTTTCTTGTAATGAAAGATCAGATGTTCTTACCACTTCAACTTCTAAAATAAAAAAATTCTTTATAAAATTATTCTTTTGAATAAGAAATAATCATGATTTGAGTGTGAAATTATTTTCAATCCTGGAAAACGATTGTATTTCAGTCTTTTGATAATGATATTACTATAGTAACCAATTATTTTAATGAAAATTTGGATAAAGTATAAAATCAGTGGATAGGCTTATATTGATATCAGTGAAGCTTATATTTGATGGTACTCATGAATATTTGATAGAAAATATATGAACTGATTATAACTTGAAGATTTTTCTCAATATTTAAGCCTTTAAAATCCCTGATCTTGCTATCCATCATAATATCCTTAATGATTTGATTATAAAAAATATTATTATTCATTACTTTTATACCCTATAAATGATATATTTAAAATTATTACAAAATTGATACCTCTGAAATTTAAGAATAATCGTTTCATGAGTTTTTTTAAGTTTCTATGCCCTTTAATTTATTAATATCCAGTTTTCTTGATATTTTTTGTATTATTAAGTATGTCTTAGAACGAAAATATTAAAAAGCGAGCCTCTATAGAATATTTCTGAGTTTAGTCCTCATGGTGATTTAAACTACTATTTAGAATTTTTCATTTCTCAATTTCGAGAGACATTTATATGAAAATTTACTATTTAAAGAATCATTAAAAGGATTTACAGTTTACAGGTACTGCGGCTTAATTTATTCATTCAAGTAAACTGTTTGATATTATTATGAAGGTTGAGGAACATACTGAAATCTCCCATCTTCACCTATTAGTTAATTTAAAGTCTCAAAGCATTTTTTTATGAAATGTGTTTAGTATCTTTAGAATTCAAATCTTTAGGCCTAAATAAAATTCTTTGATCTTTTAGATATTTTCATCAAGTGAACTTGAATTTATAATGAAATAAATAAATCGAAATCAATATAATATTCCTAGTTATCTTGTATATTTATACTAAACCATTCATTTACTAAATTATTTAATTGTTAAGCATTCTGGTAGCTCTCTAGGTACGAATTTTGCATATACTGAATATTATTTCAAAAGGCACTTATTCAAAACTATGATCTGCTCATAAAAATCATTCAATTGAAATGCTAAATTCTTCATCTAGTTGAGTTTTTTTTTAGAAATTAGGCTTCTGTATTTATTTCCTGATTATAAACTAAAATACTTTTGACTGTACTTGAAGAAAAGATATCTGGATTGAAAGACTTAAAGTGTTTAATTAATTACAGAAACTGGATTGAAACTTTTAAAGTATTTTGATTTATACAGACAAATGAAAAAAGTGTAAGTTTTGGCTCGATAAAATTCTTGATTTCTTTGATAAAGCAAGGGTACTTGGTTAGATTGTTTAGTATTTCAATTTTCAAGATTTCTGTTCTGACCTAGATATTCTTTGAATTTAAGTATTGAAACACCACCTCGAAGTCTCAGAACTTCTAATTTCATTAAATTCAGTGAATAAAGAATAGCTTTATTGTTTAAGTCGATATTAGACGATAATTTCAATAGAATTTTTATAAATTTTCTTATTTGGTTAAATTTTCAATTAGATTTTAGCCTGGATATTGTTCAATAAAGATAAAATTTAGATAATAAGGTAGTTAATCAAGCACTTATACAAACAATTCTGACTTATTGATCATAAAAGTGAATTACTTGATAATGTTGTTTTTTCTTTATAAATAACGGAAGATGAGTCAAAGATTAAGATTTATGATTGAAGAGTGTAAGAATTTTAATAAACTTTAAAGATAAACAATAACATGTATTATGCTTTCATATTTTTTTCTTATTTGGTTTTAGACCCGAACATCAATTTGAAATAATAGGAAATTATCTAAACCTATTTTATTTAGTCTTAGAGTAATATTATATATAATCTTCAATTTAAAGTGTAAATGAATACAATATCAATCAATCAGAATACGAATAAACTATATACCTATTGAAAATTCAATAAAACTATTTCTAATAAATAATTCTCAAACTAACAATCACTACAAAATTATATCAAAGAACTCAAGTAAGGACCTTGTCTTAACAATCAACTCTTTACCCAAAAATCCCCTACAATACAATCTAAATATTTAACCGATGATTCAACAATGATGAGCTAAAGAATGAAGAGAGTTAATCATTTTCACAGCCTTCATAAAATTTGAAAGAACTTAAGAGAAAACTCTTCCTCTCTAACTCTTCCCAAATTAACCCTTAATTTCCTAAATCAAAAACCAGAAAAATCCAGTCTATCCCAAGATTTCATTGAAATTCTAAATTCTCTCCTGCCATTAAAAATGCTTCTGTTCTTGTTCCTTGCAAGCCAAACTCAAGCCCTGAACCTTTATTGCGGAAACACAGCATGCTCTAACTGCACAGATGGAAAGCTCAACTACCTGAGCACAAGCTGCCTAGATGTATGCCCAAATGGCTTTTCACCAAAACTTTTGAATAATAATTCAGTGTGTAACGATACCTTGATGAATAAGAAGTTGATTTCCCTGAATTTCATCTATTATCTCAATTTTTACTCCACTAATATTGAAGGGTTCAGTCATCCTTACAAGTTCAAATTCAAAGATGACCAAGATGGACCAATTCCAACTAAAGACAGAGGATTCTTTTTCACTCAGTCTAGTCGCCTAACGACAAGTAACAGTTGGGTTCTGGCTCCTAATTTTAAGATAAAGCTGATAACTCGAGTAATCTCACCAGGGGTGATCTTCACAATAACGAGAGGAATGGAAATTATTTACCAGATTAAAGCTGGAGAAACGAGTATCGACCAATACTTCAGATCATGTGATTCGACATCATGCACACTACTGCAATTTATATCAAATAGAACCTCAGAATGGACTACAACTTTTTGTTATACCTATCAGAATCCAGGCTATTTTGATGTAAAAGATATTGGGAATACTTCCGTATTATTAGGAGAGTTCAGACCTTCTTACTCGGATTTAGCGTTTTCTTTCGGAGGCCCAGGGACTGGGTTTAAAGGGTTTCTGGTAAGTTTTCTAATGTCGAATGATATCGAGGAAGATGAAAATTCGAATTATTATCTAAATGTGTGTAACGAAACACAGTACTATTATAATGAATCGTGCTATGAATGTCCTTCCAATAGCCTCTGGCCCTTGTGTAGCTTTTCAACGGGTAAAGCTTGTTACTCTTCAAACTGCACTTTTTGCACTGGATTCACTTATCTGGAGTGCGATAACTGTGTTAATCCGAGTACTTATGCTTGTATATTAGGAAAAAACTGCATGAAAGGTGAGAAGTTTAATTGCATCGAGTGCGAAAGTGGTTTTGTTCCTTCTGGAAATCTTTGTATCATTGAAATTGTTCCTAACATATCTAACCAAATAGCGATATCAATGGATTTTTCCAAGTTTTCAAGTGATCAACTTTACTTTACTTGGGATCAAAGTAATCAAAAATTTAACCAGCCTGTAATTATGAGTAGCAGAGGATTTTACTTCAATGGAAATACTTTCCTTAAGAGTGAACAACAACTGGCATTTAATTATTGTTTTACTATTTCTTTTTGGGTACTTTCAATGAATGAAGTCCCATTTTTTAACTCTTCGACAATCTCGATACAAAGAAATGTTTTCATGAAAATAAAACTTTCGAATAAAGAAGAGTCGAGAATAGAAATCACTAGAAAAAGTTATAGCCTTAGTTTTGATTGGACAGCTGTTGCTTTTTCAGTAAATTTTGATGGAGATACAACGAATATTACTCAATATTTTAATTCAAAACTCGAAAGCGTTTATACTTTAAGCGGGTATGCTTATTATAATGAATTAAGTGATGTGTACTTGGGATGCACAGCAATTGAAAAGTATTGCTTTCAAGGGTTTATTTATACTATGGACTTTTGGCAGTATAGCTTTGATTTTACAGATATTCATATGGCTGTTGTGTGCTTTAATGGCACTTTTGATTGTCTTTCCCCTTGCAAATATACTCAATATTATAATCCAATAGAAAAAGCTTGCTTAGATTGCAACTCAACCTGTAACTTCGGATGTTACAACTGGGCAAGTTGCAATAAATGCAATCAAGTAAACTGTACAGAATGTGCACTCCATTATAATGGAACTTGCAATAGCGAGGTAGTTGATGCTAACACCTGTTTTGACGGTTTAGTTTACACAAGTGACACATGCTGCGACTCAACCTGTTTAAACTGTTACGGTCCATTCTTTTTCAAATGTTTATCATGCAGCAGTCCTTTTCTCTTTTACAACTACATGTGTGTGCCAGCTTGTCCTCAAGGCTACGAAAACATTTCCAACAGTTGCTATCCTATAAACAACTATTTGATTCTATCCTTATCCTTCGAAAACATCACAACTCCAACATACAACAGCACCTCAACATCTTTTGTTTACTTCGGAAGTAACAACAGTCCAATTCCAGGAAATTTTTCAGATCATCCAATTCCAGTTGGATACAGAGGATTTTACTTCAATTTAACAAGTTTCGTCACTTGTCCTGATTTCGAACTGCCAGTGAGCAACACTATAATGTTTTGGATTTGGGTTGAAGAAGATGGCTTGATTTTTTCCAAGAACAGCTACAGTCTTTTCAGTAATGGAACTGTTAGTTTCAGTCATCGGCAGTTTTTACATGAAGTTAAAATATATAGCAACGAGATGCCGATGAATATAAAAAAAAATTGGGTTTTTTATGCTTTAGTGATTTCATTGAATTATGCAGGGACTTTAACTTTGAACTTTAATCAAAATCTTGTACTGACACCGTATAGTATATATAATAATGCATATTATGATACATCAAGTAAAACTATTCTTGGATTTAATAACTTTGACTCTTTTAAAGGCTTTTTGTATTCTTTTAGAATTTGGAGCATCAGTCTTAAGGCAGCTGATATTACAGTCAATTATGGACAGGGATTATCATTGAATAAATGGAATTGCACTATTGGAGAATTTTTTAATGGGACTAGTTGTCAAGAATGTGATAGTTCATGCTTAACTTGTGTTCGGACTGGGGACTGTAATATTTGTGATAATATGATGTGCTTGAACTGCACTTCTTATAAATCTTTATGCACTGAGTGTTATAATACTACTTCCGAGAATCCACCTGGAACTTGCTATTGTCCGGATTTTACATTTTGGAACCAATCACTGGCATCTTGTAAAGGTTGCCCTAATCTATGTAAAAATTGTCGGGATCAGAATTTATGTTTGAATTGCACATATAATGCAACTATGATAAATGGTACATGCCAGTGCAATAGTATGTTTTACAATGAAAGTATTACACATTGTAAGCAATGTGATATTACTTGCTTAGAGTGCAATTCTAGTGGAAAATATAACTGTACCGACTGTGTTATAAATGCTTATCTTTCTAGTGATGGTGAATGCCTCTGCAATGATGGATTCAACAGAACAGACACAGGATTTAACTGCACTGCATGTTACAAAAGATGCAAAAGTTGTTTCGGACTATCACAAAACAATTGCATATCCTGCATGTCAAATTTAAACCTAACTACTGAAAATAAATGCGAATGTCTAAACAGAACTTATCTAGACGAGTCAACATTTCACTGCACTCCTTGTGAAGAGTCATGTTCCGAATGCACAGGACCAACTTACTATTCATGTTCAGAGTGCTTCGAAAACTTCAAAAAACTTTCAGGTTATTGCATAAGTCCCTGCCCATTAGGATACCTCACAAAAAACAACGAATGTATCAAAAACCCTCAACTTTCCCCTTACGTCAAATTTAACTTCCAAGAAATTTCAGGAAAATTCATTGATGAAGTAAGTAAAGTAATAGCAATCACTGGAAACTCTCCAAAATCTTACTTAAACCTTGATGAAAAAGACCCTATTCCAGTCTTTGGCCGCGGAATTTACTTTAAAGGAAATGAAAGTTTTTTAAGTTTTTCCAGTCTTTCTAAACAAATTTTATTTGGTCCTGAATTTTGCATATCTTTTTGGGTGTATCCTGAAGTTTTTGATAGTGTTTTTTTAACTCACTTCAGTAATGATTCATTAAATTTTAATGTATCGATTGAGGGATTGATGATTAGAACTGATTTCAGTATTTTTAATGAAGACTTTTCATATAAAGGAGGATCACGTCTTATGAAAAACTCTTGGAATCATGTTTTGATTGTTTTGACTTATGATGTGATGTCTCAGATTTATGTTAAAATAAATAAAGTTAATTCGAGTCCTAAATTGGTGACTGTTAATCCTTTTAAAGATTTTCTAGATTCTTTAGTTTATGTTGGAAGTCCGAAGAACGATATTGATGGGTTTATGGGTTTTTTATATTCGCTTGAACTTTATATTCATGAACCTGATGCATCAGAGATTTATTATCATCTTGAATGTAAAGATTGCGCAGTGTGCCTAGTTGATGGGAATTGTATTCCTCCCTGTAACTTGACTTCTTACCATGATCTTAGTATCTGCAAGAATTGTTCAGATGAGTGCACAAGTGGCTGTCGTTCTTCAGTTTCCTGCAGTTTATGTGAAGACCCATACTGTAAAAACTGCAGTTCATACGAAAAAAGTTCTTGTTTTCAATGCATACCTGGCTACGAACTATTCAACAAAACATGCATAAAATGCGAAAATGAACGATTTTTTGACAATGAAAAAAAACTATGTGTTCCTTGTCAAGGACTTTGTAAGACTTGCAGTTCTCTCACATTTTGTTTAAGCTGCATTGAAAATAGTTACTTGACTGATTCAAACCAATGTCTGTGTAGTTTAGGGTACATTGAATCTGAAGGCTGCATTCGAAAAAGGTTCTCTCCTCTGATTTCATTGAATTTTCAGAATGAGGCTTTGATATCTTTCTCTGAAGAACTAGCTAAACCAATGAAAAAAGAAGATATTTCTATTTTTATTGGAAAAAATGAAATTGATTTTGAATTTCACCAGCAAAAAGTATCAGAATATTTAATTGTGCCGAAAATAACAAGTGAAGAAATTAAAGGAGTAAAACTTTTAGTTGTTTTTAATAAACTACTGGTTTCGAAAAAGAATTGTTTGCTTTTGGATAAAAATCTTACTATTAACCTATATGGAAATGATATTAACCCTTTAACTGAAAAGATTAAACAGGTGAAAAATATGGCGGGCGTTGCAGCCACTGCTGCTATCGGAGCTTCAATCGGTGGAAGTGCAATGATGAGTGATCCTACTTATTTCTTTAATTTCTTGACGAGTATTGAAATTTACTCATACGCAGCTCTTTTCAACTTAGAATTCGATTCAAGTATGGGCGAGTTTTTGAATTCAGTTCAAATGAAATCAAAAGTCCCTAATGTTTTTGAATACTTTATCGAAGATGAAACAGCAGTCGAAATGGATCAAAAGTTTAAAGACTTCGGGTATGAACGAAACTTGATTCTTATTAATTCGGGAGTAACTTTTACTGTGGTTTCTATAATCATAGTGACTTGGCCTTTAGTTTATTTTACTCCTTTACCGAATAATCAGTGGATTCAAAGAAAAATTGTTAATTTAAAGGAAAGCTACAAATTTAGGGTTTTTTTAAGAATTTTCATCCAGAGTATTTTCGAGATTTCCCAAAACTCTGTACTTGGCTTGATGAATTCGAAAAGGAAAACTGTTTTACAGACAGTAGATTTCTGCATTTGTGCTACTTGCTTGGTATAAATTATTTAGACAATTCAACTGATCCTTACTTGTGCACTGATAAAACTGATAAAGAAGCGGCACATATTGAAAAATGAAGAAGAAGAAGAATTTTTCAAAAGATTTGGAACATTCTTCAGTGAATTTCACGAAAAACCCGATCAAACTCTTTATTACTTATTATTTGTTCTGAGAAGATTTACAATTGTTGCTCTAATTTTCTTTATCAGTCCTGGAATTGTTCAGATTACAATCAGTGGAATATTTTCACTTGCGGTAATTAAAAGACAGGCAATTTTTTACATCATTTCAACTCAGCCTTTTCAAGATAAGATCATTCAGGTCTACACAGTTTTAAATGAAATTCTTACACTTATTTTTTATGTGTTTTTAATGCTCCCGTTTGTTTCTGATTTAAAAATTAGTATCAAAGAGCAAACTGTCGATTGCATCATGATTATTCTTGGGGCTATGATGTTGAACATTTGCTTTGCTATTATTTTGGCCGGGAATAAAACTATTTCTTGGATTAAAAGTAGAAGAAAAACGATTAATTTGGAAACTAAAGCGGCTGACGAAAGTAAAATTGAAAAAACAGACAATGTTTTTGAGATGAGGAATATTTAGATTAATAAGATTTAGAATATGATTAAAGTTTATGAGTTACAGAAGATAATTCTGATCTTTTATCATATTTTACCTATCTGTTTTCATATCTCCAATAAATCTTCACATCAAGTATCTTAAAATATTTAACATTAGATATTAAACGAGCCTAGAAAATCAAAATCAAACAAAAAATGAAGGCTTTATAATATCTACTCAGATTAGAAAAAGTATAAACAGAATAATAAATAAAAATTTTCACAAATTTCATCACTTGTAAGATTCATTCTAACTATTTAACTCTTAAACTACTAAGCTAAAGCATTGTTAAATCTCAGAATCAAATCACTATATCCAGGAAATTCCTTTTTAATCCATTTCAGAGCTTTTTTCTCAATCAGTATCCACTCTTCCTTACTTCCCAAACAATACTTATTCAAATAAGCAAGTGCCAAAGACGTAGCAACAACTAACTGATTATGATGAGCATCTTTAAGTTCAATTATTTCTTGGCTACCCTTAATAACTCGAATAATACTTTCCCACTGCCAAAAGCCTTCAGAATCCTGACAAAGAACAACATCCAAATGCGCTTTCGTGTGACTTGCAGCAGTTTTCATTTGAGGAATTTCCACAGCATCAAAAAAATCAATTTTATCTTCAAGTCTTCTAACTTTTTCATTTTCAACATCAAAAATATCATGTTTTATTACTGCAGACATCACTTTTTCTTCACAAAATAATTCATAATTTAGCTTTTTCTCATGTTTTAATTTTCTGGACCTCGGTTCTTCTTCACAACACCTCATTTCTTTTTCAAAACACCTCATTTCTTCTTCACGACGCCTCATTTCTTCTTCACGACGCCTCATTTCTTCTTCACGACGCCTCATTTCTTCTTCTTCACGACGCCTCATTTCTTCTTCTTCACGACGCCTCATTTCTTCTTCTCTACGACGCCTCATTTCTTCTTCTTCACGACGCCTCATTTCTTCTTCTTCACGACGTAATTCATAATTTAGCTGTTTGTCACAATTAAACTCAAAGCAAGGTTCTCCAAATAAATCTTCATCTTCTTCACATTCTTCTTCTGATCTTGGTAGATAACTACGAAAAACTGGAGCATTTGAAGCCATAGGTAAAGAAAACAAACATTTATTCATTCCATAATCAGGTTCTTCCCTACGAGTATTAATCTTCGCAGGTAAGATTTCCTCATTCAAAGCTTCCTGACTCTTCTTCGCTAAAAAATACGCTGTTTTCGGAGAGATCACCTGATACTTCAAAGAAACTTCAAGACAATTTTCAGGATCATCAAAAATTCGTTGTTTTGCCCATAATTTAAAAATTTCATTTCCAGGAATTATACTTTTTTCAATAATTTCAAATCTCAAGTTGCGATTCTTAAAAGAGTCAAAACAAGTAAAAACGCATTCAGAGTCAGGTAAAGATCGAGCCAAGGCAAAGACACAAAGTCTATTTCCAAAAGAAACAGAATTTATTCTTGTAAGACTCGGAGCGAATTCACAGTCCCAAGTGATTTTCACATCAGATATAAAAGGCGAGACACAGATGCTTAAAGCTTTGATGACATTTTTTCCAATATCAACAGCTTTTCGAATATAAAAACTTTCTCCGTTGCCGTTTTTCGCAGTGCCTCTAATGAGATGTTCATTCGCGTCTTCGATTCCAAAACTGTAAACTTTTCCTTTTGACTGATTTTTCAAGACCAGGTCTAAAACCATGTCAGGAGAAGAGACGTCTCCGTCAGTGAGAAGAAAAATAAACCTTGAGAAGCCGGGTTCAGGTTCTTTTTGATAAATTAATTGAAGAGGCTGGAAGATCTCAGTTCCTCCCATATCTGCTGAAAATCTTGAAATCTTCGAAATCGCGTCGGATACGTTTGAGGAATTCGCGAAGACTGAGTTTGGGTAAAGTAAAGAAAAACTGTCGCCGAAAGAAATTATGTTGAACTTGCTTTTGTGGCTCAGGCTTTTTAGGAAAAGACTTGCGGCTTCTTTTGCGAGTTCTATTCGATTACCGCTCATTGAACCACTTCGGTCTATTATGAAGAGAAATTCACCGATTGCTTCGTAGTCGTCGATGTCTTCTTCTGAGGAACAGGATGGGATGAAGGAAAGAATCGCTGCGTATTGATCGCCGTCGTGTTGAATTAGGATTTTTGGAGATGGGTTTTCATTAGTCCTAAAAGAAACTTCAAGTCTCTGACTATTAAAAGATTTAGACTGAGAATCAAACAAACCTTTTAAAGAAAACCCTTCAAAAGAGTAATCAAAGTCCCAATTCGACTTCCATTCAGCTAAAGCAACATCTGAATGTATAAAGAGGTCAACATGATAATGCAATGATGAATTTGTAGTGAACCCTTCCGGCATTTCGAACTTCCAGCTATTCTGATTCACTTGCAAAGGCATCCCATATTCAATTTCTATCGAAAGAGTATTTCCTGACGGCAAATGGCCGATGAAAAGTTCTAAATCCTCTTCTTGAGTCGTTCCTAGAATAGGTTGATGCCCTTTAGAAATTTTGTCTTGAAACTTTTCCTGTGCTTTTTCTTTTTCCATTATCTTGCATTCCAGCTTTGTCCCGTCTTGGTATATGGCTCTTAGACTGGTGATCACCAATGAAGGGTCTATTGGAACTGTATAATTTACTTCTAAAGGATGGCTGCTTGTATTTTGAAATGTCTGGAGAAGTTTTAATGAAGCTAGACTGTAACGAAGGGTGATTTCTGCGTAAAGGCTTGTTTGGGTCACTGAGTTCTGACTCGTTCTGTCACAAAGCATTTTATAAAGATGGTTATTATTTCTTGATTAGAAAGGCTTATAATTAAATTTTTTTTAGATGTTTATGATGATGATTTGACTTGAAATTGAAAGTTTTTAATTATTATTTGAATTTATATTCAAATTTTGGGAAAAGGATGATAGTGTTAATGTCGATTGATAAATATAAAGATAATAAGTGGAATTTTAGTTTTATATATATTTGTGATTAATTTAAGTATTTTTCTTGATGTATTGAATTTTAATATAGTTAATTTTAACTCGATTGGGTTTGGGAACCATAATAATAATAAATTGCTATCTTAAAAATTATTTTAACATTAAGTATTTTTTTCGAATCGTATTATGTTGAATCCAGATTATCTTAATATTAGTTAATAATACTGACTTTAGTATGGTTTTAGTGTTAGAGTAGCTCACAAGCCAAATTTCTTGAAATTCAAATAGAATCTTAGAGACCATTAAATTTAAAAAATTATTAACTCTAGTATATGCTATATTGAATGATTTTTTCACAACATAGAGAAGCTAAAAATTTTAGATCAAATTTGTTGATATATTTTAAGTTCAATAATAATAAACCTCAAAGATTAATGAAAAAAAATGTTAAGATTCAATAGGTATCATTAAAATACCATAGTATGCAATTCTATTTCTAAACTAAATTGAATGTCTAATCTAAATAAAATAATTTACTCATCTGGGTCAACTTGCTCGATTTGCCGCTCATATTTCATCTTCTTTTTCTTTTTAATCCACTCAAATATCCTTGATACAATATAAACTTTAATAAAAACAGAAACAACGGAGATTACAAAAAGATCTACTAATATTGAAATGATTGTATTTAGAACCCACATGAAACTAGTGGACTCTTGTAGATGAAGAGCGAAAACAGAAATACCCCAACAAAACAAAGCAATCGCTACACAATAAATAAAAATCAGCACAATATTCAATACTTTGTTTCTTTTCAGTATTTTTAAATTATCCTCTTTTGTAAGCTGAAACTCAAGCGGTTTATCTTTAAGAAAAAAAGGTAAAATGACTACAAGGATATTCATGATGATCGAAGAATAAACCATCACCAAGAAATCTTGAATAGTGTAATTTTTTAAACTATCCAGTATTCCAGAGCTTTCTTTTTGTTGATCAGTGGAAAACAATCCAATAAAAAACATATTTCCTAAAAAAACTGTAAAACTAATAGTGCATCGAATAGCTCTTGAATGCAGAGGGTCTTTGTAGTAAAATAAGCTGAAAAAATCATGTTTTTCTAAAAACTCCTTGATTTTAGATTTACTTTCTTCATCTTCATTTTCTTCAATGTTGATTTCAGTTAAAATAATTTCAATTGGAACATCATCTATTCTATTCTGCTTATTAATATCAACCCCTTCATTATTTTCATTAATATTTTCAATTTCATTTCCATTTTTTCGCTGATTTGGTGTCTTCTGATATTTCTTCTCAACAAGTTCAAAAAGTAATCTTTGTTCAATTCTATCTTTTTTTCCTAGAAAGACCATCAAAACAACATAAACTACTAAAATTCCTAAAGAAAAGTAAAACCCAACCGCATTTCTCGAATTAATATTTTTCACTTCATTAAAATCATAAGTCTGTTCAAAGTTCGAGTCAGGTACAAAGTTCGAAGAAATATCAGAAGAAAAAAAAGTCAAATGATTGCATTGACAAACCAAAAAATCATCTTTAACATCTAAAAGTTTGCATCCATTTGAACTCCATCTTTCCTTTTCAGTATTTAAAAATCCACAGGTAAGATCTTTGTAATGACTCAAGTTAAAAGCAGGAATTGCGATTTTTACAGTTTTTCCTTTTAATTTCACTGTTAAAGGACGAATCTGTGCAGGTGAAAACAAGCTGAGTCCAACAACAGTAGTATTTAAACTATTCTCCTCATGTTCAGAGTTAATCAACGTGACCGAACTTCCAACATTTTTTGGTAAAAGTTGAGAGAAACCATCAGGAAGTGCAAAAAAAGCATTTTCACTGCTGGAACTTGTTAATGTTGAGTTGTTGATCACGGAACTTTTAGAATAAAAGAGGTTTGCAGTGATTTGGGAGGATTTAATTGTTTGGTTCTGGTTCTCGACTGTTCCGATTAAGATGCCTTTGCTTATCAAATCGATGACTGATGCGATGGATGACATTTGCTTCGTCTGGTTAATTGAACTTAAAGTTGTCACTTTTCCAGTGTTTTCAATTATCCTTAAAAAAGATGATCCTTGAGATTGTGATAAAGGAAGTTGGATTGAATTAGATCTGTTTAAGAGTAAGATCATTAATTGATTCGTGGAAATTGAGTTGTTTGGAGTTGATAACTTCGGGTTCATTGTGAGAGAGTCTAGAAGACCGATGCTTTGGTCAATTAAAAATGAAGAAGGGTACATTTTGATGAAGTAAAGTGATAAGAAATCAATGCAAGTCTCGAAAGCTGAATGAATTATTGATGGACTTGTCAGGTCTTCTTCAGTTATCAAGTCTCGGTTTATTACTCCGTTTATCAGGTTTCCTATAAGATAAGGGTAGGTGGTTAAAAGACTTGATTTAAGTAAATTTGAAGTTTCTTCAAAGAATTCAGAAGTGCTAAAGTTGGAGTCAAGAGAAACGGTAAGTGTTTCTTTTATCTCAGTAAAGTCATCTAAAATATCGAAAACCTGACAAAAGGCGCTGAAATTTCCTCCTAAATATGTGAAGTTGGAGAAAAATGAGTTAATTTGAGACTTTACACTAAAAAAAATATTTCTTCCTTTAAATTGATACCCGAAAGCGTAGGTTAAAGGGTAGTCTTCTTCTTCATCTATCCATTCAATTGCTCTGAAATAAACTGTTGATTGTAGCTCTACACTTTCAGTAGGGTTTACTAAAAAGTACCCGAGTTTTGGAGGCTGATTCACAGAAAATTCATAAAAAAACTGTGAAGTAAAGTTGCTTTCATCTTTAAAATTGAAAAAAAGTTTGTAAATTTTACCTGGCTTTGTAAATGACATGTCAACCACAACAACAGGAAAATTTTTTCCTACTTTAATCAAGTTTTTTCCATTTTCTTCTAAAATCCATTCGATGGTATAATTTTTCGAATCTGACTCAATTGATGCTGTCAACGAAAAGTCTTTTAACCTCGGAAGTCGTTTTGGCTGAAGTTTGCTAAAAGTGTCTAAAAATGATATTTTTGGTATTTTTTTTTTAATGAAAAGACCTGAAAAAACAGCATGACTTGTTTTTGTAGTTTCTTCATGAGTCCCTTTTATCGATGTTTTTGATGAAAGACTCAAGAAAAACGACTCAAAAAGCTGAGCTCTAAGAATTTCTTTATTAATCTTAAGAATGCTTTGATTTGGATCATATGAAAAGTTGCACTTTCCCACACAACTCCAAATAAAACTCAAGTCTCCTCTATTCGGGTCAAAGCTAGCAGAGGCATCGACTGACAAGTTAAATAAAGTAGAAATCGTTCCTAAAGCATTTTCTATCACAACAACAGGAGACTCTGGTTCAATCAGCACATCAACAATTCCTTTTCCAGTCATTTTCAAATCCATTTCAAACACACTCACTGAAAACTGAACCCAAGCAGGAGGAAAAGTATTTTTTTTGACTAAAATCGAATTTCCACTTGTTTGACTCTTCCAGAAATCTTCAGTTTTCGCTTCACTTAAAAGGTTTTTCCCTTTAGTTATTTCCCAGGTGAATGAAAGTCGCGGGTTTTGGACGCAGGTTGAAATTTTACTGATTAGAAACTGGCAAGTGCTGCTTACTCGGCATTTATACTGAATTGAACTGTCGAATTCTGCGGAAATTCCTTCAGAAGTCTTGCAAATGATGAGAACTTCGGAGGTGTCTGTAAGTCCGAATTTGTTTTTCACTGATAAAACGACTTTTAAGGTCCCTGGTGCGAGTTCCGCTGATGTGAAATAAAAAATGTTCTGTTGTCCGAAGGACTTTGAGTGTTTTTCTATTCCGTCTATCCCGGAGAACTCCCACTTGAAGTCAAGTCTGCCTTTCATTGAGCCATGTGAGAGGGACCCGTCAATTGTTAAGTTTTCACAAGTTAAAAATACTGTCTTCGGCGCAGTGATTAGAGCAGTTGGCCTTGGAAGGGCTGAAAAAGAAATTTCAATTTGTAAAGGAGTTAAGATGAATCCACATTCTTGATTAGTACCGTTGAGTATTTCACTTACAAAGGTAAGAGTCTCATTGGTGATAGTGAATCCTTCTCCTAGAGAATAAAGAATTTTCTTATTGTCCTCAAAGATTGCGCACTTCCAGTCAGACCCGAACTTTTTCAAATCATCTTTTTGAATGATGTCTACACAGTCAACTTTTCCGATCGAAACATTGAAAACTACCAAGATTTCCATGAAGGTCTTGGTGAAGGAAGCATGAATGTCGCTATTTTTCAACCATCTTGTGCAAGGAGCACATTCGTCATCAACCCTGAAATAATTCTTTTCACATAAGCAAGAATCAGCCTCTTTGGAATAACTGGCTCTGGGTATGCATTTACAGGGACGTTCATTTAAAGTCATTTCCACGCACTCTGTGCAGTTGTCTTCAAAATCTTTGAAAATTTTGCATAGCGGGTCTGGGTGGGCCTTGCATGAAGATTGGGAGCAGCCGAAAGAACAAGAAGCGTTGCAGTTGAGACATTGAGAAGAATTCCAGTATTGATGAGGACTGCAGTTTATTAGATCCGAGTTCAGATTTAAGCTGGTGAGTTTTATTAAGTATGAGAAAATACCGATGCTATAAATGTAACCTTTCATAAAGGAATCTTTTAACTTTCCCAATAAGAATTTGGATGATGATGGCTGATTAAACACCCTGTTAGCTAATGTTGTAATTCCTGCATAATCTTTATTGATGAAGGGTACAATATTGATATTATAACTCAAGATATTCACTAACCAACCTATCAGTACCCATTGATTTGATGGGATTGTTAATGATTGAATTGTAATTTCATTGAAGTGCATGTCTGTTATTGAATACAACAGCTTTAACATCAGATAATTATTGATGAATTCACTTTTTAAAGATATATACTGCGATGTTTCATCTGATAAACTCATGATAAATCCACCAGCTTCTATGATGTTCAGGTAAATGTAAAATGAATGAGTATTTGAAAGTTTCAGAGAGATAGGGTTTAAATAATCACCGAGAGTTACTTGTGAGTTGTTAAAATAAAGACCTCTTTGGTATAAAAGCCACGGTTCAAGAGGATCATCTTCAGGGTCATGACTATCGCTCATACCAAGATATAAAAAAAAATCGTTATAAATGTAATTATCGAAATTCCCACTGAATTTGAATTCAAAAATTGTAGAGTCATTTGCTAAACAGACGCTGTTATTGACACTTTCACCTTCAGAGCAGTATTTCATACATAGTCCTTCAGAGCTTTTTACATATTCTTTCTTGCAATTTTTACATTCATCCACCATTAAAGTGCAATCAATACATCTATCAATACACTTTACGCATTTAGAACCACTTTTAATGTATTCAAAATCGCATGTGCATAGTCCCGTTGTTGAATTCAACGAAGAATGAATAATGCATTTAGAGCAAACTCGATTATCTAATTCAAAACAAGTTTCACATAAAGGATCTCGGCAAATATTACAAGAATGTTTGTACCCGCAAGTAATGCAAGTAGATGAGCAACTGGTGCAAGTACTTCCATCTAAGCATGCTGTACAATTGCTGATCAAAGAGCATGCTGAACAAGCTCCATTGTCTAGATAATAGCCTGATGCGCACATGATGCAAGTCAAAGTATCTATACAAGCCACACAATTTGAAGAGCATGCTGAACAAGCACCACTCGACAAGTAGTAGCCGCTTGAGCAACTTGTGCAATTTAAACTGTTTGCACATTCACTGCAGTTAGCAATTGCCGAAGGGCAAGATGAACAAGCACTATTTTCTAAGTAGTATCCAGATGAACAGGCTGTGCAGGTTGAACTATCTTTGCATTCACTACAGTAAGTAATAACAGAGCATGAATAACACAAAACTGATGCAAAGTATCCCGATGAGCATGTTGTGCAAGTAGATCCATTTGAACAAGTGAGACAATTGCTGATCGAAGTACACGATGAGCAAGCACCGTTTGATAAATAGTATCCAGATGAACAACTGGTGCAATAACTTCCATCTGAGCATGTCGCACAATTGCTGATTGAAGAACATTTTGAGCAAATAGTCTCTGAGAGATAGTAACCTGATGCGCAGCTGGTACAAGTTGATGCATCTGAACATACCTCACAATTACTGATTGAAGAAGAACATACTGAGCAGGTAGTCTCTGAGAGATAATAACCTGATAAACAGATGGTACAAGTTGATCCATCTGAACATACTTCACAATTACTGATTGAAGAAGAACATTTTGAGCAGGTATTCCCTGAGAGATAATAACCTGATGCACAGCTGGTACAAGTCGATCCATCTGAACATACTTCACAATTACTGATTGAAGAAGAACATTTTGAGCAGGTATTCCCTGAGAGATAATAACCTGATGCACAGATGGTACAAGTTGATCCATCTGAACATAATGCACAATTGCTAATTGAAGTACATTTTGAGCAGGTAGTTCCTAAGAGATAATAACCTGATGCGCAGCTGGTACAAGTCGATCCATTTGAACATAATTCACAATTGCTGATTGAAGAACATGATAAGCAGGTAGCCCCTGAGAGATAATAACCTGATGAGCAGCTGGTACAAGTCGATGCATCTGAACATACTGCACAATTGCTGATTGAAGAAGAACATGATGAGCAGGTAGACCCTGACAGATAATAACCTGATGAGCAGCTGGTGCAAGTCGATGCATCTGAACATACCTCACAATTGCTGATTGAAGAAGAACATTTTGAGCAGGTAGCCCCTGATAGATAATAACCTGATACACAGCTGGTGCAAGTCGATGAATCTGAACAAACTTCACAATTACTGATTGAAGAAGAACATTTTGAGCAGGTATTCCCTGAGAGATAATAACCTGATGCGCAGCTGGTACAAGTCGATGAATCTGAACAAACTTCACAATTACTGATTGAAGAAGAACATTTTGAGCAGGTATTCCCTGACAGATAATAACCTGATGCGCAGCTGGTACAAGTCGATGCATCTGAGCACACCTCACAATTGCTGATTGAAGAAGAACATACTGAGCAGGTAGCCCCTGACAGATAATAACGTGATGCACAGCTGGTACAAGTCGATGCATCTGAACAAACTTCACAATTACTGATTGAAGAAGAACATTTTGAGCAGGTACTTCCTGAGAGATAATAACGTGATGCACAGCTGGTACAAGTCGAGGCATCTGAACATAATGAACAATTGCTGATTGAAGTACATGATAAGCAGGTCGCCCCTGAGAGATAATAACCTGATGAGCAGCTGGTACAAGTCGATGCATCTGAACATACTGCACAATAGCTGATTGAAGAAGAACATGATGAGCAGGTAGACTCTGAGAGATAAAAATCTGATGCGCAGCTGGTGCAAGTCGATGCATCTGAACATACCTCACAATTGCTGATTGAAGAAGAACATGATGAGCAGGTAGTCCCTGAGAGATAATAGCCTGATGAGCAGCTGGTACAAGTCGATGCATCTGAACATACTGCACAATAGCTGATTGAAGAAGAACATTCTAAACAGGTATTCCCTGAGAGGTAATAGCCTGATGAGCACCTGGTACAAGTTGATGCATCTGAACATACTGCACAATAGCTGATTGAAGAAGAACATTCTAAGCAGGTATTCCCTGAGAGGTAATAGCCTGATGCACAGCTGGTACAAGTCGATGCATCTGAACATACTGCACAATTGTTGATTAAAGAAGAACATGGTAAGCAGGTAGTCCCTGATAGATAATATGAGTTAGTACAAGAAGTGCATGTTTGAGAGCATTTGCATTTACAATATGTTCCGCATGCAGCACAATCCTGAGCATTAATAAGACCATATCCATCTGAGCAACACTTTATAAATCCATAAAGCCCAAAATCAGTGTAATCAAATGATATAATTGATTCACTATCTACTACAACATTTTCAACAGAAGTCTTGAAGTCTGTTGAAGAGTATTCATCAAAACATGTATCTGAGTTGGT